>JAQIXR010000015.1:0-91889 GCA_034700825.1 Quadroppia sp. Gr-Ori-00064 | reverse complement strand
GGACAGGGAGGACACGACTGATTGAATGGATTCTCATCTTTGGGTAAGTTTTCATTTAATGTTATAATCAATTGATTATCAAATGAATGCAATTCTCAAATAATTTTCAAAACCTATGTTTTATTCAATAAATTATTTTCACTCAATGTCTGAAACATTCAATTCCTTTGATCACAGATGGCTTGACGTCTTCGAGGTATTCTCTGCCATACTTTGGTTGATATGTCTTAACCACTGTTAATGTCGGACAGCCATTAGTCGTTAGATATATTCAAGTGTATTCTGAACACAGGGAGGACTCAACTCACAGAACATCTCATTTTTATTGAACGAAAGTTTGAATCAAATGTCAAATAAAAACACTTTTTATTCAATTATTTTGAAATATATTGAAAAGTAATATAAAATTCTTATAAAATATATTCAATAAAATCATATTTTATTTTTTCAAATACTGTTATGCAATCCCTGTGCTCACCGACCGGTCAGTGGGCACTGATTTAGTGGTAATCTAATAACAATGTTAGCTAAAGAAGAGAGCGGTTGCCAAAGGGTAGGCAAAGGGTTCAGAATATAAAAGTAAATACAAAACAAAATTCTTATAATTTAACAGAATTTTTATTACTAATTAAATCACAAATTTTAAACATTTAATCGATTCTTGCATTCAATTATAAAAAATCGTAAAATTCTTATAAAATCGTAAATTATTTTTCAAAGAATATCAGAAATTTATTTTAATTAATAATAAAATAAAGTTTTTAAATAAAATTATACAAAAATTTAATAATTAATTGAATATATTCTTACAATTGGTTTTTGGTTCAAAAGATGTCACACTTTTATTCAACTCATCTATAATTTAATGTATAATAAGTTTTTATTTCAAATTACAACTAATTTATCAAATAATTCATTGCTTCGAAAGATATTTTTGATTAATATCCAGGTCTTAATCAGTCCTCTCATTGCATATATTATTGCCATTCAGTTATTCTCTGCTTAAGAAGTCTTTATTATTGTCGAGATTTTGATCGCCAGTTCTCTTAGTTATTCTGTTTGAGTGGAATATTGGGGTTTCGTTAGGGGTTTGGGTCTCTGTCTGTGTCGATGCGGATGAGGCATAACTTCTTTCATCTCTGACACCACTGCCCTCATTGGATCCACTCTGACCCGAACCGAGGGCTGAGTTACTACTGATTCCGTTGTAGTTATTATTGTTATAACTATTGTATCCACTATTATATCCCATTTGCGAGCTCTGAGATCCATATCCTGTGGGGTATGGGTTGGATGAAAATTGTGATCCCATATATGGACTTCCGTATGGACTTCCATATGGGCTCTGATTCAGATATCCTGATCCTGGGGTCGGATAACTCATTTGTGAATAAGGAGATGAATGTAATCCTTGTCCGCCATATATGGAGAAAGGATTCGGTTGATTATATGCCTGTCGACTACCGATGCCATAGAAGGGGTTAGAAAGGAAGTTCCCGTATCCATATCCCTGTCCTGCGTTGGCCAATGTCTCACCTAATCCTAAACGGGAGGGAATGCCTCCATAATTATAGCCTTGATTCAAATTAAGGGTAAATTTGTGAAATATTTGATTAAAACACAATTAAAGGAATAGTTTACCTGAATATTGAGCATCGGGTGGTCCGCCGTAACCTGTAGTACAACATCCAGTCCTCAGTTAAATATATTAAGATTTGAGTATTTCTTCAAAACAATGATTACCTGAACTCTGCAAACCGTTCATCTGGTATGACATAGGACCAGATGCGCCCGGGTATGAGAAGTACTGTCTTTGCTGTGCCAATAGAGGACTCATATAAGGCGATGGCGCAGACAGTAGGGGAGAGAGGAATACATTGGGAGGTCTGAACTCTCTTCCGCTCAGCTCTGGTAATCTGTTTTGGCTGAACTGTTCGCTTGGGGTTCGGGGATAATAGCCGCCCGATTGGCCATAACTGGAGCTGTCTATCGGTCGGTAGCGGTTGAGTGACTCGTAGTTATCGTTCTGTCGGTCTATTTGGGAATCGGTGGCACATATGGTCCCGAACACTGATATCACAATCAAAGCAATCAATTCCTGAAAGAATGGACAAAAAGTCGTCAAAAACATTGATATAAAAATCACACAAAAATCACAAAATATTACGAGAAAAACGACTAACCATTTGAGACAATAGACTAACTTATGAAACAAACTATACTATAATATATGTCACATTCCCTATGAAAGCGCAGGTATATATACCAGTGGTTTGATTGTATTTATCATAATTTCCTAATTCATAAACAATTCAAATACTGTTCATTGAATGCATTGAATGACTGGACAAATAAAATCAATCGGAAATTATGTGCTTTTGTATTGAGTAAAAGTTTTGTTATATTTGTATATAATTTAATTGCAATTATTTTCACAAAATTTTCTTTTTATTTCCTAAATATTAATGCAAATCAAGTGTTGGTAAAAACGAAAGTAATATTAAATAATAATTATAGCATTTTTTGTAGTTTTTCTTATAATTATTATTATTATGAAAACAACAATTATTTTCGTTACTTTTGTTTTCAATTATTGAATAAATATTTATTAATTGCAATCATTATAATTGAATTAAATGGGATTTCATTTTGAAAATGCAATTAAATTTCGATAATTTGTTAAAAAAAAACTTTGATTTCAAAGACAGATAAATAATGTCTTAATTTTAATAAAACTTTATTTCAAATCATAATATATTTCAAAATTTAATAAATGATAAAAATTTTGAAATATAATTTAAAATATCAAAAACATATAACATTAACCATATATACAGTGAACGCAAATATATTTTTTCATAACATTTCTTTAAAAGAGATTATTATATAAATAAATATGTATTTTGTATTTGAATCGAAAGAGTTGTTTAAATATTATTAAAATCTCTTTAAATAATACAAAAAAAGATATATTTCGTAATTGATTGGACACTGGAATAAAGGATTCAATAAATGAGATAATTTGCTGACAAATACTTTTGTGAAGAGAAGTACTTCGAGAGAGGGATAGACACTGAAAATGATGTGCGACTAACAAGAGTGATGTCGAGCATAGGAGGCAATGAAGCCCTGCCTTACAATACATGCTCTAAAGTCACAGTGAATAGCATTGGATGAGTTGTGTTTGAGGGCCGAGTGAATGGACGTCTATAGCACAACAGGGTGTCTATTATGCGCTCGTAGGCCTTATATCATTAGAATATGTTTGTTGGACACGCGTACCATTCCTGCCATTCCTTCAATTATTTTAAGGCATCACTTATTGCAAAAGGCATTGAAATTGTGAACAAAAAACACTTATTGTTAGACTAATCAACCAATTGGTTAATAAAACCAAATCTCTTGTGTGTTCATCACATCACAGGCCAGCATCTCATCCCTGAGCCCTAACATCGCATTGGGGTTTGTGCTGTTCGTGATCTTTGCTCTCAAGTCAATTAGATTCGGGCGAAAAGACTTTGTGACAAAAATATATGAATGAGTGAATGATGAAAGAAAAGTCCAAAAACGCTGCCCGAAGTCGACGGGAGAAAGAAAACGCAGAGTTCTTGGAGTTGGCAAAACTACTACCCCTTCCCGCCGCCATCACCAGCCAATTGGACAAGGCTTCCATCATAAGACTTACCACATCTTATTTGAAAATGAGAGCCGTATTCCCAGATGGTATGTCTCTGATTATATTTCTCATTACTGTATAGTTTTCACTGATATGCAATCCATTGATTCGACACTCATTTCAGACATACCTTTCATTTGATTTTTTTATTCGTAAATAATTTTCATATTCTTTAACAAGAATTATATAATACAAACATTTATTAATCATTTCTTTTATCTACAAAAAGCATAACATTTTCAAAGTGTTTGAAGTGTTTCTCATTTAAGTTTGGATTTTTTATATAGCGTTTTGTCCATTCATTCAATCAATGAGTTTATATACTGTTGTAAAACGTGTTTTATCACTGATTTCTGTTCAATCGATTTAAAAGATGTAATCTTTTCTCTTTGCCATCAATTGATCCACACTTTTACCGATTCACTTATAAATAGCGAAAACCAAAAGAAATATATATATAAATGTGAATGAATTTATAATTAGAAAATACTGTAAATATTGTCAACGAATGAATGAAATGTTGGAAAAAGTGTACACTTTTTGAGTATTCTGTATGTGAAAGGAGTCTGGAATTACGGGTGACTTTGTTTGACAGATTGCACTGCAATTATAATTACCATTTTGTTCACCTGATTCAAAGTGGACTCTAGTCCTGACGGCAAAACATATTCTACAGTTCCTCCAGCCTAGCCTAACCCCGGGTAGACTGCTGGAGAAGTGCATAGAGTGTAGGGTCGTTTCACGCCTAATTGAAAGTGCCTTTCGTTCAAAAACCAATTCATTTCGTGTTATTGGGGTTAAAGGGAATAGACTTTCAAATAAACATTGAATTTAAGGCTCTATTCTCTCACAGATTTTCATTTTTGATGGCCTTTAAAACTACACTTTTATATGTGCTTTGCTTTTACTGTTTTTTGTCTTTGTTTTATAATAATATTTAACACTATATATAGTATGCCATTAATTAAATTTGATTCCCAACTCTTGCACTAAAACTGCTGTTATTTATGACTTAAAGTATCACATCTTTTATAAAATAAATGTCTGAAACATTTTGTCTACAAATATTGTGCTTCACTTCTCAGGCCTTACTTTTGTTAAAGTTATGAATGAATGAAAATATAATTTTTAAATTTTAATTCAGATTTTTGTCCAAAAACTACAAAAATCACATAAAAGTGTAAAGAAATATAACATCATTTTCATTATGAATAGAAAAATGTGATTTTATGATAGACTTATTGTTGGGTTTTATTATGCAATTAAGAAAATGTTATTTTGAAATGAATTAAAAATAATAGACATTAGAATATATACTGCATTTTGCATAACATTATTGTATTTTTTCGTCAATATATCTGTTTTGTAATAGAAAACCGGAAATATGGCACTCAATAAGGCTTTCCAAACGCCTTAAAACCAATAACTCATACAAAAACCCATACATTTGTCTAATAGTTTTCAAGTTTAAAGTTTTTGGAGAAAAATAAAAATAAAATAATAGAAAAATAAGTTTACATTACATTTGACAGCACAGGCCGTAACTGGAAAACCAAAACCCAAAATGTTTTATGAATTAGATATAACTCTTATTTTTACGATAGCTTTCCTTACGGTAAACACCTTTCAGTCGTTATTTTATAATCATTTATTGATATTTGAATTATTTCTTAACCTTTCAATTCTAGCTGTGAATACATTACTCAAATGTGTTCAAAACACAACTATTTGTTGATAACATTCAAAGAATTTCAAATGAAAATCAATACAAAAGATAAGAAAAATGTTTAACAAATTTCTTAAATAAAGTTTTATATTTCAAATTTGAATTAAGTTTCGATTTTTTGAAGAAATATTAACTTTTGAATTAAAAACTCAAAGTTTTAATTGAATTGATTTCGAAATTAATACAAAATAAAATCAATTTTTATTTTGAAATCTGAAGCAAAGATTGCTTTCAGTGCGAGCTTTAGGTAAGTCTGAAGTGTTTGAGGGAAACAATAACTCTTGTCGTCATCTGTAATAACTTTGAGTTTGTATTCAAATGTAATACTCTTTCACTTCATATAGATTTGATTCACTCTATAAATGAAAGGCATTTCTATAGTTATAGAGCCGGCGCTCACTCTATGTTTGAAGAGCACTTGTCGGACAAAAGTGATCATTATTTATACCCATAATTATTAGCAATAGTTATATAATATATAACGTATATAACGTATGGCTTCGGCATTAGTTCCGATCCCTTTTTGAACATAGCTTTCAGTATTAATTAGGAAAACATCGCTTCAAACATAACATAAAAGACTTTCGTTTTCGTTCTCACAAAATAATGTCATTTCTATTGAAATATTCAAAATAGAAAAACTTCATTCAAAACCAACTTTTCTCATATGATTCTTCGGTTTTGAAATATTTCATTAATTGAGAAATTTTTGCAAATATTTCGTATAAACTAATAATATTTTTTTCATTTAAAAGAGATTCAAATCTTATTCGAAAAATATATTTATTGTAAGAATATTTTGAATGAAATGAGGTTTTAATGTGAAGTAAAGGACAGGGGTTTTGACCGAAAACAGTTGTGTTGAATATGGGCTTTAAATTCCTGTTTTAAAAGGGAATGTGGGATATGTTGAACAGTAGTACAGTATATGTTTAGCACAATCTGTTTGATCTCCTATTGTGCAAACCTCTGAAAAGTCCTGTTTTTGCTTACATAAAAAGTAACCTCTGGGGAGGGCTTATAATGTCGGCTCAATTATGCCTTTTCTATACAAAGAATAACATTAACTGGACTTCACTTCCACTGGCTTTTGATGAACAGTACTCTAAAAGGGGGTCTATTTTTGGCTAAATTCACATCAATTTGTGTCATATTTAGCACTCAATTAATTAAGAAATTTATATTAAAATAATTTTAAAGAATAAAAACGATTCAAACAAAACGAATTGCTTTCAATAGATTCACATAATTTGTTCATATATTCAAAGTTTATTCAAACCAATGATAATATAAAAGCTATGAATGAATTGATGGCAAAACTCTTCTTCTGTTTGTTCTCTAAATCACCGAAAAGTGATGACTAATGACTGAGTGTTTCTTCAGTTTTACAGCAAATATAATATATTTTTTCGTTTAATACTTGACATAAACTTTTGATTCACTCATATATTCGTGAATTCAATTTAATCAAAGGATTGTTGGCATTGTTTGTACACAAATACCCATTTTTATCGCGGTTTTCAGCCTTTCCAACAAATCTGAATTACGTTAATCTCTGACAATAAGAGTAGAACCACTGCAACAGTGAAGCAATTTTAGGGCCCCAATGACTGTAAAGCACAGGGAGTTTTGCCAGAGTTTTGCCAAAACAAATATTATATGTCAGGATAACTGTCATATAAGCGCATCGCTGTTTCGGACATACATAAAACGCTTGTGCTTTAATCGAGTCTCTGATACTGTTATATAAAACCCTATTTGAAGAGTATTACAGAAAAAGCAAAAAGTTTTTTTGATTTGTTTTCTAATGTTTTCATTGATTTGACTTATTTTCCATAAAAACTCATTTTATTTCATATTTTGTATTCAAAATAGTTGTGAATATGTTGTGAAACTTTAGTTAAACAACTACTTTGACTACAGGTGTTGTGCTCAGGTGTGATATGTTGTGTACTTTTGAGCAGTACTTTTCACTTTTCCAAGACTTTACACACTCTTAGAAAATGCAAAACATTAGCGAAAAATAGCCAAAACCTAATGAATTGAAAGCCAATATTGAGTGTAATTTGAGAGTTTGGTTTACGCGGCTCTCATAAAACGATTACTCGAAGAGATCGAATAAACGTGTTTTTATTGACTCGTTCGAGGATTACATATCGAGGGTTCGTTACATAATGACTAGAGTTGGGCGGAAACGGATATTATATACATAAACGAGGGATACGTAAGGGAATAGACGTTAGATGGCTCTCAATTCCCCGGCCGTGAGACTGACCAAACGTTGGTGACGAGATTAGAGGGGGTCAGTAGTTGTTCTTCTCGTTGTCGACCTTTCGTACGGGTATTTCGTTTATTATTTCGTTCCAAACGGGAACCGATTTCGTAGTCTTTAGTCTTTAATGCGATTGCGTTATCGATAGGTGACGTATTATATCGACGTTCGTCACGTGTGCGTCAAAGATGGCTTCTTTTCTTTGTTTACGTTTTGATCGGTTGTTATCGCAATTTTCGGGTTTTTTCGATGTTTTTCGTGTCTTTCGTTTGTGATTCGTATCCGTTGGCGTCAGGTCCTTGACATGACGTCTCGTATCGACTTCTCGTAGGAGGCGAAAAGCGTTGCGAACTCATGTGAAACGGTTGCGCCTTTGGGATCAGGTGTCGACTGATTCGTATGTGAACGACATTCGTGTCGTCCCGTAAAACGTCAATTGTTTCGCAATTGAAGTCGTCTTCGTGTTTACGTACGTATTCGTGGTGTCCGTAGAGTGGCCACTGACGTGTTCAGTGCCACCGTTAGACGTATTCGTTTCTTATCTTCGTTTACGTTTCGGGGACCGCCGGCGGACCGGCCAAGTCATGGCAGATGCGCTGCCCAGCACTCACGAGTTGAGGGACAAGGTGTCCTCGGTGGCGGATCCGATGTGTTGTCAAAGATCTTCGGTTTCAGTTATCATTCGTTTGTTGTCGTCTTCTTAAGGCGCGGTGTTACAGTCGTGACGTTAATCGATGTTTGTTTTCGAAACAAAGGCGAAATCGTACCCAAAGCCTCGCATCAGAGGTTGGCGCCCGTGTGTCGCCGTTCGTCTGAATGGACAGTCGCTGTGGTTATCGGACGGGTTGGGCTCACAATAGCTCGATATAGCTCTTTCGTGTCCCCGTGCGGGTGAAGTGCGTCTCAACGAGAGACCCCTATCAAAACCCTTCGTGTGTCCGAAAACGTAAACCACGTTTTATGTCACATACCGTAAACGACTACACGCTCGAACGCGTCTCCTCTTTTGCTCGACTTTAGAGCATATTTACGTATTATTACGAATGTTTACGTTAAGGAAACGTATCCTTTATCGACTGCGCCAAATGAGAGTTTGGTTTACGCGGCTCTCATAAAACGATTACTCGAAGAGATCGAATAAACGTGTTTTTATTGACTCGTTCGAGGATTACATATCGAGGGTTCGTTACATAATGACTAGAGTTGGGCGGAAACGGATATTATATACATAAACGAGGGATACGTAAGGGAATAGACGTTAGATGGCTCTCAATATATTTAATTTTTATTAATTCTGAGCTTTATTTGTATTTAAAAATATAATATTTGTTTTGTATATAACATATTATCACTAAATAAACGCAAAAACTGTCAAAAATAGTAAAACTTTCACAAAAGAGTTAAAAGTATTTAAGAGTAAATGAATTGAAAATGTTTTCGAAATATATGACAAAATCGATAAAAAAGTTTGAATATAATTGTTAAGACAAACCCAATTGGTTTTGATAATGATATCCAATGAATGCCAGCGCAAAAGTCATCGCAATGCACATGACTAGAGCTATGACTGCGATCGCACACAGAGATCGCTCCATCCTTGTCCTCCTGTTCCACCAAGGTGGATTCCTATTATTCAATGTAAATAATGGTATCACAAATATAGTGACAGAAACTAAATATACAAATAAACACATGATTTAAACAAACAATTTTATAGCAATTGTTCTAACTTTGAGTCCATAATAAAAATCGCTGACTCTTTGCTTAAGGTTTCCCTTAAGAGTTGTTTTTGCAGTTTTGATGAATCCATAGTTCAATCGAAAAGTTTTAGTTCAAAAGTAAAATATATTTAAGTATTGGTTCGGAGAATAAACAAACTTTTTGTTAATAAATGTCAAACTTATGGAAAAATTGTTTTGAAAATTCAATAGAGTTTTCATATTAACTGTATTTCACTTCAAACATAAAATCCAGGTTTTGTTGAGATCTCTCTTCTTATGAAAAAAATCAAAACAGTATAAAATGTTTATACAAAATATCAGTTTTTTTGTTCATAAGTGGCCCAAAAATCGTAGATTTGACACAATTTCAGTATCAAAATATGGACTCATCTCAAGAATCGAGAAATCGTTTCATTAAAATAAAATAAAACTTAAAAACATTTCCTACTCTTAAAAGGTTTGACAAATCATTAAAAACAAATCAATTCAATCATTAAGAGTGAAAACATTAAAATACAATAAATAAAACATTTTAATACAAATTGTGAAATATTTTTATAAACTTTTCAAACAATAAGATATTTTTTCACTAAATATTTTCATAACAGAAAGAAAATCACAAATCATTAATGAACTCTTCGTTCATTTTAACGATAAAAACAAAGCATTTTTATATTTTTCACTTTAGATCTCATTTTAATAAAATTTGAACACTTATTAAACGAGGAATAGGTTTGAGAAAATACAGACGATTATCACAAATGAAAAATTAATTTAAAAAATCTCAAACATTTTGATTACATATTCGGTATGTCTTTAAAAGTATAGCAATTATTGATAAAAGTGTATAAACATGTAATGAGTTATAAGAATGAAATAATATTTAATTGTTGAGCAACTCTTAGATTACAAGTTGATTGAGACCAATAGTAGTGGTGATAATTTCCAAATACCCCCTGAATGACAGGATTTCTATGGAATATACGTTTCCTATTCACAGGCGCTCTGATTGAGACAAAGGTTGGAACCAATAATTGATAACTACTGACAACTCGTGTTCACAATCTTTGCACTCAATTTGTTTCCTATTATTTAACTCAAAAATGCTAATCAAATGTGTTTTGAGACAAAATCACTCGACTTATGACGCCTTCAGTCTTATCGACTGAAATGAACATAATTTCATTGCAATTATAAACTCATTCAATGATAAGAAAGTTATTGTTTGTTTTGTTCAACGCTTACCACCAATGAAGATAAGTCTTCTTTATTGGTCTCAAAGTGTTGGACGTCTTTTTGGTGGTTTGGGCTATTTGGGAGACGCTTACCAGAGCTGTGGTCTGTGAGACGCTTACCAGAGCTGTGGTATTACTGCTATTATTATTGCAATTGATTGCAGTCGACGACAACTCGATTGGATTTGCAGTCATTTCGTATAATTTAATAACACTTTCACTTATAATATATTACAACAAATTCAGACAATTTTATACAATTTCATTGCCTCTAAGGTTTGATCGCTTTTTATATAAACTTTTCAATAATTCATTAAAACTTTAATTGATATCGAATTCAAATACACTTTTGGTTTTAAAAGTTTGCAAAAAATATTAATAGTTTTCAAACCATTGCTTATTTATAAATAAAATTTAGAGACTTTTAACAACAATTTGTTAACTTTTATTCTTTAGAGTTTAATTGAAAAAACATTTAACTTTTGAAATAATTTGATTGCATTTGAATTGAACAACAATTGGATAAGAATTGGAGGAACAAAAAGAGTCAACCGATTGGACAGAAGACTCAACAGTGACTTAAAGTCTTGTGACAAACGGTTTTGTCGACATTTATCATAAGTAATATTTAAGAGAACTGAGTGGAGGAAAGGGAGCACAAGCAGTGAATGTAAATCTTATGGCATTACGCTCTGTGCCCAACGCACTGGGAGAAAAGTAAGGCCAGTTTGAGTGGTCAATAACTGATATATATTTCGGTGGAAAAGCATTTAGAAATATAGAGATTAGTGTTCAATGAGTAGCGAGTATTGGGTTTGCATTGGGTTTGCCTTTTGGTTGCCATTTTTGGCTATATTTTCACTCAACTACAAAGGAGTCAAAAGTATTTAAGATTAGTGTCACTTAAATGTGGCACTGGAGGTATTGGAGGTATTATACTGCCAATGGCTCACAATGTGGTGGCTATTTGTTTGTGGATAAGGCGATAACAGAACAATATATTTATAGCAAATGCAGAGAAAATGTATTTATATTTATATAACTTTTAGTTGAGTTTAGGACAGACTCGAGAAATATACTATTTATTGACAGTTTTGTTGATTTGAGCGCAAAATACATTGAAATATACTGTAATTCTCGACATTTTATCTCTTTTTCGACAATAAATCTTTAAATTCTGTGTATTTGATATTAACTATGAATTCAAAACAAATGTAAACGAATTCAATACAAAATGCAAAATATGTTGAGTTTTCTTACGAGTAAACATTGAATGACAAAAATTGTTTTTTTACTCAAAGTTACTCTTCTTTTCATTTTGTTTGTCAAATATCTTATATTCATTGCAAACACTAATTATGCAAAACATACTCAAATATTCTGAAAATATTATTTCAATAGAAATTTATATCTTTTGCTTTGGTTTATGACTTAGTTTTCAATTATATCTTCTTTCAAACAATTCATTCAAAGGAAAACTTCATTAAAAATAAATTCATTATAAATGATAACAAAAATATTAACGATTTGTTCATTCATTTGACATAAACTCAATTCTTTGTTTTACTTTTCATATATTTTTATAACATTTCTTTTGGATATCTTTTATAATACAAAATATCTCTAATATTCTCAACAAATATCCAAATAAGTGTTTCATATCAAGAGGTCTGACGAGAACTTTAGGACTTCTGTTATGAAATTAAACCAAAATTTATCACATTTTTTGTGACATAAATCAAATATCTGTCGATTTCCCGAAACATATTAGTTCTCAAAGAAAAAGATATTAGTTTTTGAAGTAATTCTCTCTTTGTTAACAGTATTGATATCACAAATACAATGACTTTCAGAAGTAATCTCTGAAATGGTATTAATAATCACTTCATGTTTGCTAATCTCTGATCGTTTGCCAAATGATTTTTTGCAAATATATTACTTTATAAAGACTTTTGTGATAATGAGAACAAAAAAACTTTTATAAATGAATAACGAATTCAATTTTGCATATATTGAGTAGAAATTGAATTATATTTGAATAATAGCTCAAATCTATTGAAAATTCGTTTATTTATGAATTTTATTGCAAAAAAAAAATAATGATTTCATTTGTTATTGATATTTAAACAAAAAAATGAAAATTATCTTAAATTAAAATCATTTATATAAATGAATTTGTGTTTTAAGTGATGTTGAGATCAAATGACAAATTAATATTAATTATAGGATGAATCCAAAGGTCATGAACTCTGTGTGAACTAATAAACTCTAATTGGAATAATTTTATGCATGAAAACTATTTTTCCTAAACCTAACCCTTGGCTATACTTACGATAAATATATTTTAATAAATAAAAAAGTGTTAAAACATTATATTCTTTACTATTGATAGTTCGTTGACATTCTATTCGTTTGTTTCATGAAAATTAAGAAAAATTAATTACAATTAAAACTGTGTTTTCAAAGCAAAAGGTTTTTGTCATAAGAGATGAGTTCATAATTAATACAAATCTGAAGATTTTATTTAAAAAATTGTTTTCATTTCCTTATTGTCATTATTTATATTGAATAAACTTTTGATTAAATTTGGTTTATATTTATTTGTCAATTAATATCAACAAATAATATCAACATTTTTGATAAGAATGAATCAAATTATTATTACATTATTTAATTGAAACACTTTTGGAGAAAAACATAAATACAGATATAATACACAAATACAATAAAAGGAACTTTTATTATAGACTTCAAGAATATAAACAGAAATTACAAAATATTTTGTAATACAATAATTGAAAATTCCTTTCAATATTGTTGTTAAACATTACTGCAATTCATTTGTTAAGTGAATAATTGTTTAATTCAAAGTCAAATCAATTTTTAAAATCAATCACTTTTTTTGAGTCGGATTTAATAAAAATAAAATATCAAATAAATCGATAAGTCTTTCATTATATAAAATCTGACCCAAAATATAACAACAATTTTAATATTTATTTAAAAAAAATTAATTCATGTCTTAATCTTGTCTAAAATACATCCGCAGTCGATATATATTAATCTAATGTTGAAATAAATCCAAACTTATTATCAAATAATAATATTTTAAACTAAACTAAAAAATGACTTCAATTAAAAGGGTTTCACTTTGAAAAAACAAGACTTAAGGGTGTATTTGAAGCGGAAATACATTAATGTTTTCGTGAAATATATTTTTTAAAGAAATGAATTGTAGACAAAAAGATACGAAAATTAAATTCAAATTTAAGACATGATTTGAATTCTTGTATAATTTTGTATAATTTTCAATATTATAATTGAATTAAAAAAACATATTTTTAAACATTGAAATAGTTTTTATGAAACCATTTAAAGAAAAAGATATCATATCTTAAATTAAAGTTAGAAAACATTATAACATATTTTTAGATCCATTTTAATTGAAATATTTTTATTTGAATGTAATATAGTTTTCATTCAAAAGACATTAAATTTTAGTTTATATTTAAGTGATTTAATGAGGTTTTTATGAGATTTTTTAAACTCAAAAAAGTATTAATCAATTGATAAAATAAATTTCAAGTTTTCAATACATTTTATGAATGATTAAAACTCATAAACATTTGGTGCTATCGAAGAGATCCTTGAATTTTGTGTCT
Organism: Quadroppia sp. Gr-Ori-00064; assembly: GCA_034700825.1. Taxonomy (NCBI): domain Eukaryota; kingdom Metazoa; phylum Arthropoda; class Arachnida; order Sarcoptiformes; family Quadroppiidae; genus Quadroppia; species Quadroppia sp. Gr-Ori-00064. Next base: position 77,597 of record JAQIXR010000015.1, on the reverse strand, counting down.
TATTATCGGATTATTAATTAATCTTTGGATCACTTTATGAATGATTAATCACTAAAATATTATGTTTTTTATAACAAGAATTAATCGATTATTCAATCTTTACATCAATTTCAGTGATTTGTGATTATATTATATTTTCATAAACGAAATAAATTACAAATAATTAATGATTTATTCAATTATTTTAAATATTATATCAAAATATACATTAAATGAAATAATTTATTAAAAAGTTAAACAATTTTTAAATCTATATATAATTAAAACAAAAGTTTTGCAAAAATTCATTGATTAAGAATTGGTATTATTTTCGAAATTTGGATAATATTTATGTTTTTATAACATTTAAATGTATTATAAGTTATTATGACTTATAATACAGTATTTGTTTTATTTATTATTAATAAAAAACATTTAGTTTTAATTCATATATACTTCAGAATCACTTAAATGTTATTATCTATAAAAGGGTGCAAAAGGGGTGTAATTCCTTTATATTCAAATTTAATTTTTTAGTTATTTTTTATTTTTATAGTTTGAAAATTTTTTTTATTTTATTCATAAAAAATATATAAATATTAAAACAATTTCAAATATTTTCAAATAAATTTCACTAATCTTTGCATTCAATCATTTATTTATCATTTGTTTTATAGAATAAATTAATTTTAAAAATTTTGTCTTAAATTAAAAAAACACGGATTTTATGAAAAGTGTAATAAACTTTGAATTAATTCTTTTGAATATGTTTTATGAATATAATATGTAAACAACTGATGACTGAAGTTATATAAATAGAGTTTGTTTATATCCTTGGTCAACTTGTTTGCATTCTTGCATCTGTCATTCAGTAGCACAGGTAGGGCATGGGATATAGCACTAAAACGGACATACAGTACAATGTTGTATAACAAACTCAGTCAAACAAAACTTCATATAATTTATTATATATTAGTATTACTGAAGTGACAGACAGTCAAACAACGCCTGAGTCAATGATATCCCATTCAAACGATTCATAATATTTTTTATTATCTTTTAATGAAATAGTTTTACATTTTTTACATATAATAATAGAACAAAAACATAATTATTATTATTAATAATTTTCATTAAATAATAGTTTATAAAAAGCCCAAAAGATATATCTGTCTGTATTATAGAGCAAATGACTCAAGGTGACTTTTGCCTAAGAGTTATAACACCACAAATCACACTAAAATCAATCAATTGAGTTGTCGTTCATATAATACATTATATTATATAACATTAGTTTCACTTCAGAGTAGACTATATTGAGGCAAAACAGGGATTATTAAAGACTTTAATTATAGAAAACATTTTAAGGAATGAAAAGGTGTTTAGACTTAAGTGAAAAGAGTTAACATAAGGACAATAACGGGTGTAACGACTATTCGTTTTGCAAAACAATTAGCTTTTAATTGTTAAATGAATGAATAAATGAAGAAATCTATACTAATATTCATTTGACTGTAGGTCTGGTTCGTTGACTTGGGCTGAATCTCACTATTAATTCATTTAGATTTTAAGTTAATTTTATGTCAATTTCTTCATTAGTTAACAACCGGTCGAACGACTGTTACTATGAATAAAGAAAAAATTTAAAATCTTTTATTTAATGAAATCTTAATCTTTGAAAATATTCTTTCAAAACAAATGGTTTATTCAATAAAAAAAAACTTCAATTACACAGAGAAAAGGTTTTATGGGTTTATGGTCGACACGATTAAACCTAATATGAATTCGGTCTGAAATTCACATAAAACTCGTTTAAACAAATTAATTAATGTTTGGATTAATAGCAGACAAACAGTTATCCAAATGTTTTACATTGAATACGAATTTGTATGCATTTTATAGAGTGTATGAATTTCTAGATTTATTCATTCAATTGGAAACACAGTGAAAATATGCGCCAAATTATGTTTCATTATTACAAGTGATTTCAAGTTTTCAAATGTGATGAAATGTTTATATTTTTATCACTAATTAGATAAATATATTATTTTAATAACAAAAAAACAACTTTCCATTTGTCAGACAATGTTCAACACAATTATAATCAGGAAATGAAAGTGAATGAAGAGTTTGTTGAATTCATTGAGATTTGAGTCAAGAATTAAAATAAAAAAAATCTTAAATAAATGTTAGCAAAAATATACTGTATTTATATTTATATAAAACTTGTTTTCAAATTACTATTACATCAATCATTTGTGTAATTATTATAATACCAAAAGTTATCCCAAAAAACAGATGAGACCAAAAAATGTCATAAAATTTCATAATTATAACCCTTAGTGAAAAAATTTTAATATTCAAATTCACGATAAAAATGAATGAATTGCATAAATAATACCTTTCTTAGATTTGCAAAAAAAAAAAAAATCAAATTTTGTATCAAATAATTAAAAATATATTGAAATGATTTATAATTTGTGATTTGAAATACAATATATTTTTATAGTCTCTTAATTGCTGTGAAAAGAGTTTAATTATATTATAATTTATATCTCTATTCAAAAAGTTTCACATAATTGACGGATATGTTAATTGATTAATGAAATTACGATCACTTAATAGTTATATCAAATTATTATATCATTTATTAATAGAAAAATGATTGACTGGAAAGGCATTAGAGGAACAAATGCAGAAAAATTAAAAAACTTCACAAATAATAGAGAAAATATTTATAGTTTTTAAATCGATAAAAGTTTGCGAAATCTTATTCACTATAAGAATCAGTTTTATTGTAATGTATTTAACAATTTATTTGAACAAAATTTATGAATTATTTTTAGATATAATTCAAATAAAACTCTACAAAAATATTTGAACAAATAGTGAATTTTTAAAGATTTCTTTTAAAAGAATAAGTGCTGAAAATAACCCTAAATTCGCATATTTTTTGCTTCATTTAATTTTAAAGATAAAGTTAAGACAATAAATGTCTTTATTAACTCTTAGAATCAATTTGACTGCAAATTGTTTTGCGGTTTATTTTTTAAAAACACATGAATTGCTTTCAACAGATTTGAAGCGTTAAATCTCTGAGAATTTATACATTAGTTATATTTGAATATTTAGTAAACAATAATTAGATTGAAGTAAACATTAAAAGCATTTCAAATGACATAACAAACCATTAGAACTTGTGATCAAATCATGTGTTTTTAAATCTTAAAATAAAACTAAATTTGTTTGAAAAGCAATAATGAATTGAATATACAAACAATACCTGAACTTTTCGATGGGCTCAATGTTGGAACTGCTGGTCAAAGTCAACTGGCTTTGAGTAACGTTGTTGTGATGCGCCGGCATTTCATACATGTGTCAAATATTGTATATCCAAATGAATGTGATATTCAAGAATATTCTCTTCGAAACACACTTCCAAACTAACTGTTCAGTACTTGAAGGCCAGGCCAATGGAAAGGCAAGAATTTTGTTTATTGTAATTATAGCACAAGACTTGAATGTTAAGCACAGGTAATGTCTGTGAAAGTATCAGTAGATCATAGTATAGACGATGAAGTGATTAATGAATCTTTGTTTTGTGATATTTCTTCAATCAGTGAGACTTTACTCCAGTGCCCGCCAGTGAAAGCAATTGGGAGACGACTGACAGTGCGGTTGGAATGGCATTCATGTCCTCAATATTTATTAGGCTTACAATAAAGCAATACTGGAATAGAAAAAGAAGTTTTATTTTAGTGATATTTGCAGTCAAAATGTATGGCATTGATTGGCTGGGCTTCAACTACGGCAACCTGTTAGGCAACATCTGGTGCTCTCAGCACTGGCACAGGCATTAGGGCTCTCCAAAACAAGTTATCCCTTATACTATATATTGCGAAATTGAAGAGAATTTTAATACAATATTCGCAAAGAATAAGACATTTCAACTCATCTTCATTTCTAACTGTTTTTATTTCTGACAGATTTTTCATTTTAAAGTCAAAACAAAATATCTTTTTTTTTGTTTTCAAATCCATTTGTCTTTTATTTTCATTTCAATGCAGACAAAAAACTTTTGCTTTTTATACAGTATTTGTAAAACAATTCTTTGATAACGAATTCTTTATAAGAATTGTATAAAAAAGAAAATTATATATAAAATCAAAGCAAATAAATAACAAAAAAAATGAATTATACGTTAAATGTTTATTCGGTTCCTATAGTATAGTCTGTCCTCAATTGACGACCAAATAATCAAATAACTTTTGAGACAAAGTTCACAACTTATATGTTGTTAACAAATATTATATAAATATTATTTTATAGGTCATTGAACTCAACATTTCATTCAAGTTATTATCATTTCTTTATGAGTTGTTTTCCACAAACATTTACTTCCATTCAAACCTATGAATACCTCCGAAGAATGCAATGTTATCTCAAAACCAACTCAAATGATGTCATCCTATCATTTGGTTTGCATTTCATAAAAATATTTTATTTTCAAATATTTTATATTCGTTTAATATTTTGAAAATGAAATAAAATTCATTCAATTTATCCAAAAAGTGTCATAACTTATAAAATAGTTATCATTCACTTCTATTGCTGGGACAGTAGATAGCCTTGAACATAATGCTTAATACCATGATATTAATATTTATACCTATGATGTGTTTCAGTAAAAATGTTGATCAAAATATTTGACGATTTGATAAATTTCAAACCCTTTGACCCCCTCTCACGTAATAGACCACCCGTTATAATGTTGTCACAAATGTCTTTGAAATCACTTTCATTAATCACTTTTTATATTATCATAAAATTTTGACTTTTATTTCAAATAACATTCATTTGATTTGAATTCAAAAAATGTTTGAATTTTTTAACTCCAAATGTAAAACAATTTCACGAAAAACTGAAACAATTTTATGCATGGATTATATGTTAAAAATTTGTTTAAAAATTGTATTTATTATTCAATACTCACTATGAAAATAAAGTTTCACTTTTTAAATTGAAATGTGAAACACGACTGGCCTTTGATTGGACTTTCACTGCAATTTAATTGACTTTCAATACAATTACGAAAACATTTAACAAATAGATAATTAAATCATTTGTCAAAACATTTATTGTTTAAAAAATAACAAAAAAACTAATTAAATGAATGATTAGTTTTATGTGAAAAGTGACCCAGTCTTCAATGTTGAAGAATTTCACACGAAAATCACATTAAAATTCTCAGTGAATAATAATTTGAATAAATATTGAAAAAAATCAAGAATTATTTGACATTATTTTATGTAATTATTATATTCATAGCTATTATTGAATAATAATATAATTTGAAAGCAATTTGAATTCAATTCTTAAGTCAAAAGCAATTGATTTTATTATTTGAAAACTTGTCAATCAGTCAAATATTAGGCCAAAAGTATTGCAAAACAATTCAAAACTTGTGTTTAAAGTCATTAGGATTTCATTACTTAATTAAATAGCTTTGAAATGTCATTGAAATGTCATTGAAATATAACATTAATTAGTTTTTAATGAAAATTTCATAATATTTTTGACAATCATTTAAACAATTAGTAATTAATTTTGTTTATAAAAAGTATTATTAAATAATGACTTAATTATTGTCTTTTTTAGTATTTCAATCAAAATATCATTTATTTCCAAATAAACAATTATTTTAAGAGAAAACATTGACCAAGATCAAACACACAGAGAGATCTATTTTAATAATAATACAATTAATGTATTACACCCCCTGTTCAGGGGTGAAAATAGATTTAAAATTCACATAACACTGTATTAATAGTGTATTCTTTAATACAAAAATCTATTGAAATGAACGCAAAACTCGGTTTCCGTAGAAATCGATTACGAAATCAAAGCCAGACTTAAAGTGAACACAAGTTTTGAATTCATTGTAAATAAACATTTGATTTAATATTTGTTTTCACTTTTGATTTAAAGTCACTTCAAGTCCAATGAATTCAGACCACGTGTTTCGGCGATTAATATCCGGAACAAAATTTAATTATCAAAAGTATGCAAAAGATGTCAAAAAGTTTTCGGTAAAGAAATTAAATTAAATTTAAATATTTTTTATTCATTTTTTGATTTGATTTACAGTTAATTAAAGCCAATGAAAACAACTGTAGTCTCGGATCAACTGATGGCCAATCGGTCGAAGACATGACAATCGGTTTGAAGACAAACACAACGAAGAAAAAGACGATTAAAAGTCGGAAACAAATGATTGAATTGAATAAAGAAAGGATTAATCGCTTCAGAAATATCAACAAAATCTATGTCTCCGGAAGTGATGTCAACGATCCGGTGGTGACCTTCGATGACCTCAATGTCAACCAACATATATTGGATAACATCCGGAAGTCTGGTTTCAAGACTCCCACCGCTATTCAGATGCAATCAATACCTCTTATGTTATCCAAACGGGAAGTGGTTTGTTGTGCGCCGACGGGTTCGGGAAAGACGTTGTCATTCCTTATACCTATTGTCCATCAATTAGGAGGTCCTCAAAAGTGTGGTTTTCGGGCCATTATATTAGCGCCGACTCGAGAACTGGCGAAACAAATACATAGAGAATGTCTTCGGATATCAAACGGAACGGCACTTAGGGTTCATATCATCAAAAATGTCAATTTGGCCCAAAAGAAGTTCGGCCCCAACTCTGACCTCAAGTATGACATTCTGGTGACGACACCCAATCGACTCGTTTGGCTCTTAAGCCAAAAGTCAAAGGCTATTAATATTGAAAAGTAATCGAAAGACAATTAATTGAATGATTTTATACTTATTTAATGTCTGTCCAAAGCGTCGAATGGCTTGTGATCGACGAATGCGACAAACTCTTTGAGTTCGGATTCAGGGATCAGTTGTCAGTGATATTTCAAAGTTGTAACGAATCGACGAAAGCCTTAAGACATGCCATGTTTAGCGCCACCCATGACATGGAACTGGAAAAGTGGGCAAAACTCAATTTGGATAATGTGGTCATTGTTGGCATCGGTGGCAAAAACAAAGCGCCAGAAGTTGTCGATCAAAAGCTCACTTTTGTCGGCGACGAACAGGTATTTGATTTGTTCACCGAATGTATTGTTATTTAAATTTCAAACTAATTTTAGGGCAAATTAATAGCATTGAGAGATCTAATAGCACAGGGATGTGAGGCACCAGTCCTTATATTCGTCGACAAAATAGAAAAAGCGATGAAATTGTTTAATGAATTGATTTGTGATGGAATCAATGTTGAGATAATCCATTCCCATCGCCCACAACCACAAAGAGATTCTGTCGTTCGTGCCTTTCGTGAGGGAAAGGTATGGTTTCTCATCTGCACTGAACTCATGAGTCGGGGAATCGACTTTAAAGGCGTTAATCTGGTTATCAATTATGACTTCCCTTCTTCTGCCGTCTCTTATATACACAGAATCGGTATTAAAAATAACTTATCGTTCATTGACTTCAATAAATATTTGCTTAAAAGGTAGGACAGGAAGGGCTGGTCGTAGAGGACAATCGGTGACATTTTTCACTGAAAAAGATTCGGTTAATTTGCGATCGATTGCAAACATAATGCGGAAGTCGGGCTGTGATGTCCACCCCTTTATGCTTGAGCTCAAGAAAAGGTTTGATATTTTTGATGTTTTTCACAAAATATTTATTTTGTTTTCAATTACAGAAAAGATAAGAGAAATCGGAAACGAATTAATTATAAGAATAACACTAAAGACAAACGGAATTCAAAAGAGAAAAAACACAAAAAAATTAAGCAAAACATAAGTGAAGACAATATTCAATGAAATAATTGTTTTTTTACATTAGATATAAAGAAATGAAAATAAAAATCATATCTTTTGGTAAAATAGTTTTCAATCATATGTTTATCACTAATTAATGACGAATTTGTTGTCTCCAAACCTAATCAAACCCCTGAGTTGAACCGTTCCTATGAATTGGGCCGATATTTGGCTTTCATTAACACTTTTGGCATAGATTTCATCAAATATTTGTCTGACAAAATAGTTCCAAAAACTCAAGTAATCGGTTCGGAATCCTCTTATTATCTGTGAATTTTGTGACAAAAATCTCAGATAATATGGATTTAGTGGTGAGTATGGGATCCAAGAGTTGGCAAACATTTGCATATTAATGACAGCATTATTTTGTGCAAACTTTCCATACTTTGCAAAATTGGCGAAATTTTGACACATTGTTCGGATGATGGGCTCGTCATAACTGGACGTCTGGTTATTCGTGTATAGGGTTGGGAACAGATAGAAGATGTCGTCCATATGTGTCACTCCGTATTGGTTTCGATGGATTATTTGTGATCCGTTTTGTTGAAGAGTTCCAAAAGTCTTGAGACCCTTGTGTTCGACAACATAGAGATATGTGAGCTTTGAGTTCAATGAGTTCAAGTCCAGCATAAGAGTGATGGCCGACCCATACATGAAGTCTCCGATGGCCTGGTATTGAGAAAAGAAATGATTACTGAATTGAAATACTTTGAGACGAAGACTGACATCAATAAGGGTTTGATCTTCTATTTCACGATTAATCCAATCATTGTTTTGCATTTGGTTTTGATTAAAGCCATAGTTATTGCGATTAATCGACGGATTGTAACCAATGTTCGTGTCATTGAATCTCTTAAAGTAGAACCAATTGACGGCTTTATTCAATACTTTTGAATAAAATTCATTGAAATTGTATTTTGAGAACAAATACTCGATTTTCTCATTCAATGTCCAGTCTTTGATTCTGTCGTAATGGGTGTAGAAGTCAAGTGACCCCTCGTTAAGGGTCAGTCCGGCCACTAAAGGCGTCTTCCAGTAGTTCCCGGAGCGAAACAGATTTATGGGCTGATCCACTATTAATGGGAACGAGACGTTATTGTCTATTACGGGACCAAAAGTGAACTGAAATGTGTTGGCAAAAAGTCCGGGAAGTCTTGAGGCGAACATCAACTCATTGACTGATTTTGTTCGCAAACATTGAACTAATTTTAGTGATATATTGACTATATTTTGATCCAAAACCGAATATTTTAGATCACAATTCAATACTTGACTGAAGTCTAGTGACATTTTAGGGTCGGACAGTTTGACAGAATTGGGCGTAAATACCGAACCACTGATCAAAATAACGTTGTGGAAGAGACCCCAGGACTGGGAGCTTATCATTAGTATTGATGCCGAAACAGCACCCGAATCGTGACCAAAAATTGTGATATTATCCGCATTTCCGCCAAAAAGTTTAATGTTGTCTGAAATCCATTTAAGTGCTGAGATTTGGTCTCTGATCCCGAAGTTGCCGGCACTCGACTCATCTCCAGTGCTTAGGAAGCCTTTGAAAGAAATTCAATTTTCAATAAAAGTGTTAATCAAGTGATAAAACTAAACCTAAAACTCCTAAACGATAGTTAATTGTCACTAAAATGATGTCATTGTCGAGCAAATACTGGGGCTGATAGAAGTCTTTGCCCCCGAACATGAACTCTCCGCCGTGTATGTAGAACATGACTGGGTAACCATTGGTCGGGCGCTGTTATGTCACCAATATATTGAGATTACATTTGTTTTGCATTTCATTCAAAAATATTAATTTCTTACTGAAGAAATCGGAACAAATATATTGAGATAAAGACAGTCTTCGTTCTCACGAATGGGAGGATTGAGATCAAAGTTGAATCTTTGGTACACCTGAGGACACATCACCTGATTATTGGTCACATCCTTTTCGACAGTCCAGGGATCCATGGGTTGTGGGGGCTGTCGAACATAGGATGAAAATGTATATTTTCTCTAAACCTTTGCCCCATTAAATACCCTGAATCTATTCTGTCCAATGGGAGGCTTCGCGTAAGGAATTCCTATAAAGGCATTGATCGGTCTTTGGTTGAACTTTGACCTGAATTCATATCGTTTGCCTCTAAGAGGACCCGAAGTGCTGACGATTGCAATGGAGTCCGACTGACCCCAAGACAACTCATACCAACAAATGGACGAATATATCACTAAAATCGAAATACTTTTAAACATTGTTTAACACCTTTTGAATGACTTTTGAAAGTGTTTTGCAAAAGAAATCACTTATAAACTAATGGCAAAACTTTCACTCGTTTCTCAGTTACCGAAAAGCAGTCAAAATCTATGGAAACTTAATCTCAAAAATTGTTTTCATAAATATTTATTCAAAAGTCGATTGAAAACAAAAAATACAATAAAAACAAATGATTTTTTGTATTTTTAAGAATTTTTAAATAAATTACAAATTGTTTTAACATTTGATTTGAATGAATGAAAAAATGATTTTTCTTAATCAAGATCTCATTCTTCACTCAATTGATCTCTGGTTGCCTTCACATGTCTCCAGAAGTCCAACATTTTTGGATGTATTTCATGACAAATGCCCTTCAGATTGTCTTCCGATCTCTTCTTTTTTCGTTTCATTTCTTCTAATTTTTGTTTTTGTTCATTAATTCTGTAATTAATGATAACATTCTTCTGAACATCGCTTGAAGTCAACAGATTTGACTCAAAATAAGATATTTCTGAAGAAATGTTTTCGATATTTGAATCCAAATAACTCGCATTCAAACCATTGAGGATAAAGGCGTCGAAGAGAAAGGCGGCGCCCATTGAGTCAGTCATGTGGTCGTCATTCTTGACAACTTTGACCACTTTGTAATCAGATTCAGATCTGACACAAATCTGATAGTTTTGGTCGACTTTCAAAGAGTGGGCGAAACTCGAGATAAATGTTCGACATTGAGGGCAGTGTTGGCTATATTTGATCCAATGGTGCAGACATTCGCTGCAGAAGATGTGCGAACAAACGGTTATAGAGATTGTGTCCAAAACCAAATGCTCACAAAGAAAACATTGGACAGTCTTGAGATCGATGTCACGAATGGCAACGATTCCAGTGATGGAAGCATTGGATTTGTCATCAGATTTGGCAAAAGAATTCAATCGAAAGCTACCATCGATTGTCTCTTCGCTAAACAGATAATCGATTGAATCTTCGACACTATTCGGGGATAAATGTATATCGACAGCAGATCTGACATTAGTGTCTTTGTGTATCATATCCTTGAACTGATCCAAAGAACCACAACCAATGCGATCAACACTTTTCTGAAGTCTTTCTTCCTTTTTGTGTACATTTGGGACCAGTTCTTGAATTGATGCCAAACTCTGGCATTCAATCAATTCATGGCTTTCTTCTCGTCTTTGATATCTATTGTTGGGATCAATGACTGAATTGTTGGTCGCATTCCTCTTAGGTTTTGCCTTATCTTCTCTTCTGAAGTAATGACCCACTAATTGGATTCGTTGCAACTTCTCTATAATCGATGTCTTCTTAATGGTGTCCGACTTTGTTGTCTTCACATCTGTTTCGATGTCTTTGATTGTCTTTTGTTTGTCATTCGATGTCTTCGGCGAGCACTCAATACGTTTGCCATTCGTTGTCTTCGTATGTCTTTTGTTGTCCAAATTGGTCTCACATTTCTTTTTAGCGATATTTTCATTCCTCTGACGTTTGTTAACACCGAAGAAATGGTAAAAAAACTTCATTTTCATCTGATTTTGTGGACAACAAATCCAAAAATAACTGTTTTTTTTTGTTTGACTTTTTATATGAAAATGTTTTACAGTTTTGTTAAACAAATGCTTTTCTCGTGAATGAAAGCAATCATTCAATGACTGCTTATTATCAATGTTTGGCTAATTATTTCATTTACTATATATAAAAAAATTCTAAAGAAATTCATTTTAATACAAAATACTAATAAATAATTTATTGTTAAATATATTTTAATAAAATTATTATTTATTAATAATTTTTTTTTGCGATTAAATTCAATTTTTATTCATTGAATGAAAAAAATCGTCAAATTTTAGACTAATATAAAGTTCTCGCGATTTAACAAATAATGTTATTTTGATTTGATTTCAAATTCAATGCTATTTTAGACCAAAAAGTAATCGAATTTTTATTTCAAAATATATTTATCTTTTATTATATTTGAGTCTCTTTTAGATATGAGTGAAACAATTGGTTCAAAGAAAGAGAATAAGAGCTCAGAAGTTGTGCCACAAATTGAGTCAAATGAAGAGACGAAAAGAGAGAAATGGGACCAAAAATTGGAGTATATGTTGACTACACTTAGTTTTGTCGTCGGTTTCGGTAATTCATTGATAAAACAAATCATAAAATATTGAATGAATTATAAATTAAGGCAATGTCTGGCGATTCCCTTACATCTGCTATAGGAACGGCGGGGGTATTTCATTCCATGTCCTTCTCATATATTCTAATAAATTGACACAAATTTCAAATTCAGGCGTTTTTTTGATTCCATACTTTGTTTGCGTAATATTTCTTGGAATTCCTATTCTCTTAATTGAGATGAGTTTAGGACAGTATTCAGGTTTGTGAACATATTCTCGAATAAGGGGCTAATAATACACACAACCCTTAGCTCACGGAACGGTCACTGTCTGGCGGTTAGACTGAAATGAGATTCAGTTTCAGACAATTGTTAATTGAATTCTTATTTCTCTTTCGATAGAGTTTTGCCAATATTTCAAGGAATCGGAATTTCTGTGTATTTCAAACATTTGTCAATAATTGTGATTCAAATGATATTATCTTTAGGTTTGTAATGGTCTTCATTTTGTCCATATATTACAACACGCTGATGGCCTGGGTCATCTACTACTTCTTCATGTCATTCAATTTCGATGTCCTTCCCTGGAAGACATGTGGTCTCATATTCTCACTAAACATATAAAACAATGTCTTTATATATGTTTGTTTCAGACAAGGAGTGGTCGACCGACAGGTGCAGAGAAACGAATTCATCGAACAAATTGAATGACTCGGAGTATAAAACACCGGCCGATGAGTACTTCCATAGGAATGTGATGGGAATAACCAATACCACAAATATCTATGATTTCGATCAATTGAATTATTCGATGGCTTTCTGTCTATTCATCGCATGGTTTCTAACTTTCCTATCACTCTTCAAAGGCATTAAAAGCATTGGAAAAGTCATAACAAATAATGAATTTATTTTTAAATTATATTTAATTTTCATTTTTTTATTCAAAAGATTTCATATTTGACGGCAATTTTTCCATATATTTGTCTAACCATTCTATTAGTCTATGGGCTGACACTTAAGGGTGCTTTTGATGGTATCGTATATTTAATTAAACCCAATTGGAAACGAATGGCAGAGATGTCTATTTGGGTGGACGCCAGTCAACAGATCTTCTATTCTTTGGGTATTCATATAATAATAATTTAATTAATATATTCATCATTTAAACCAATTAAGGTCTGGGATGGGGAACAGTCATAACACTCAGTAGTTATAATCACTTCGATAACGACATAATAAGAGATGCGATTATAATATCGTTTGGGAATAGGTTTGAAATACCTTTTGTTACTCAGAATATCAATTGCCAAAACCTACCCAACCCTACAGTTTCACGAGTATATTCGCCGCATGTGTTGTCTTCTCATACATGGGTTCTCTGGCCTATGAGCGCGGCGTTGATATATCCATGGTTGCGACAAAGGGTTCGGGTCTGGCCTTCATTATGTATCCCGAAGCTGTGGCCCGATTCCCGAGCGGACAAATCATTTCGATTGTGTTCTTCTTTATGATGATATTATTGGGGTTGGGATCAGAGAGTTCAACGATGGAGAGTCTGTTGACCGCAATCTTCGATCTGAAGCCCAACAAACGGAAGTACAAACCGATTATCGTTGGACTCATTTGTTTCATAATGTTTTCATTTGGTCTCATATTCTGTACTCGAGTATGAATTTTGAAAATCATATCCAAAACCCTAAACCCTATCATATGCTTGACTGTAGGCCGGGTTGTATTACTTTCATCTGGTGGACCAGTACTGCGCCACCACTACTGCCCTTATCATTGGACTCACTGAAGTGGTGGCCATGGCTTGGGTTTACGGTATCGACCAATACATGGATATTATCAAAGAAATGGTTGGTATTTATCCCTTTCCGAAGACCTATTGGAAGATAGTCTGGAAATACTTTTGTCCGACAATTATTGCAGTATTTATTCATGACTTTTATTCGTGAAAATTATTCTAACTTTTGATTCATATTTAAATAGATTTTATTATTGCTTTCGTTACTAAATATTGAGACCATTGTATATAACGACTACATCTACCCCCAGTGGACAGTCTATTTTGGCTGGTCTTTGACCATTGCATTAGTCCTTCCCATTCCTTTGGTTGCTCTATATTTCACATTGAAATGCCTTTTCGGATATTCTGTATTTGATGTCATTTTGCGAAATATGTTTAAAATTGTCTTTTATTCTAGACTTTCAAAGAAGTGGTAAATCCTGGCATCGATTGGAAGGCAAACCATTGATTGATTCATTCATTCATCAAAAATATAATTATATAAACATTTATTAAGTTATTATTCTTTCAAATAAAACATTTTGCAAACATTTTATGAATATCTGATTTAATGGTATAATAAAAGCCATTGAAATCAATGTGTATTAAATGAACGCAAAACTCGGTTTCCGTAGAAATCGATTACGAAATCAAAGCCAGACTTAAAGTGAACACAAGTTTTGAATTCATTGTAAATAAACATTTGATTTAATATTTGTTTTCACTTTTGATTTAAAGTGAGTTTTAATTAAAGTTTTTTTTGAAAATAAATGAAATGCCAATGAATTCATACCAAGTATTCATCAAATTAATATCCGGATCAAAAAACAATTTTCAAATGCTTGCAAAAGATGTCAATAAGTTTTGGGTAAAAAATATTTAAATTATATTTAACTTTAAATTAAATGAATTGTTATTTATATTTAATTTGATTTACAGTTAATTAAATACAAAGTCATTTGAAACGATATCTCAAAACAGATCTGATTTACAAATCATTTATTAAACACTTTAATTGATTACAAGAAGCAATTGAAGACAATATCATTCAATTGATCCCAATTTGGGTTTAAATATTGATAATCACTATCTGTGGACACAATGGCCTCAAACGCAGTCGAAGACATGGATGAAGAGCCGATTCAGACCCAGGAGTCAAGCGATGGTCAGTCGTCTGACAAGAAGAAGCGGATCTTCTCCAAGGAGTTAAGGTGTATGATGTATGGCTTCGGCGATGACCAGAACCCCTACACCGAGTCGGTGGACATGTTGGAGGATTTGGTCATTCAGTTCATTAACGAAATATCGTTCAGAGCTATGGATATCGGAAGACAGGGAAGGATTTCTGTCGAAGATGTCATGCATTTGGTCCAAAGGGATGGCAGAAAGTATGCCAGAGTTAAGGACTTATTGCTTATGAACGAAGAGTTGAAGAAAGCGAGAAAAGCCTTCGATGAGGTCAAGTATGTCCAGTCGGCCTAACCCTAACCCTAACCCTTACCCCAACCTCTCCCTAACCCTCACGAGTGCACAAGTCTTCTACACTCTTAGTCCCATCAATGGCCAAACCGGACTCGGAGTGTCAAAGACCTACCAATGGATCTCTTCATACATTCAAAGCAAATACACATTAAAAGCATTTTTATTAAGTTTTTTGTCATTCATTTCATTCACTTAAATGTAATCCAAATTAATGTCAATTAATTCAAATAAATTCAAATAAATTCAAATCGTTTCGTAATTTGTGTCCAAATGTGTGACCTTTTAAGACAATTGCGGTTCATATGAAGATTACGTCAAAGGGAGGGCTGTTTTCACTGACTCTTCAATGGATTTCATATAAAAAATAAATAAAAAATCGTTACGTTATTTGTGAACAATCAGTGAAGTGTCAAAAAAGGGGCAGATTTTGAGTAATCATTGATTATTGAAACAACACCTGAATCGGGAAGCGATGGAAGACTACGAACGGGTACTTCTGGTCAAGTCTGATGTCTTCATCTATAAGATCCCTCCGAGGACTTCAAACAGAGCCTATCGGTGGCCAAAACTCACCCTTCATTTCAATGTTTGTTTTCATACCATTTGTCCCCCTTTAGAGCCGCCGATTGGAAACTAGACGCCCCTGACTGGTCCGGTCGGCTAAGACTTGTGGCCAAAGGAAAGGAATGTATTCTTAAACTCGAGGACAAAATAAGTGGTGAACTGTTTGCCAAATGTCCTGTCGATCGATACCCGGGTATTGCCATCGAATCCGTGTCTGATTCGAGCCGTTATTTCGTGATTCGTCTTCAGGACGACAGCGGAAGGAATGCCTTCATTGGCATTGGATTCTCAGACAGAAGTGACAGCTTTGATATGAATGTCTGTCTTCAGGACCACTTCAAGTGTGCCATCGATTTGTCATTTCATTATTTAATGTGTTTTTCATGTCTTCAGAGGAATCCAAAAAGAGGAAGAGTTAGAGAATGAGCCGGAAGTGAATGAACCAAAGCTTGACTTAGGCTTCAAAGAGGGACAAACCATTAAAGTGAACCTGAATATAACGGTCAGTAATGGCTATAATTGAGTCAAACAATTGTTTCATTAATTTATGTCTTCACCAGAAAAAGAGTGGTTCGAACAGTGCCTCCAATCGGACCCGAACTAAACCAGTTGGAGGTATAGCTGGCGGAGGTATTCTCTTACCCCCGCCCCCCGGCGGCACCAAAACAGGTCCTCCAAAACCTGTTTCGACTTCGAGTTCAGTGAAACCCAATTCGATGACAACCCAAAAAGAGGAACAACTCAACGACTTCTTATTAGACTTGAATTCATTGACAATCGGTTCCAACTCTAACACAACAGACACTTCTTCGACAGTAGACACCAATAACACAACTAACGACTTGTTCGGTGACTTCGAGTCGAGTTCCGCCTCAAAAGAATCCAACACTAAAGCCGAAACCGATTCGTGGACTCAATTCCTATGAATAATTCAAATATCGATTCTTTGATTCATTTATTAAATTATTTTGAATCACATTTTGTGTGAAAAAGAAATATATTTTATTTGAGACATTAGTTGTCGATCGAAACAATGGACTCATTTTACTCATTCAACTCAATTGATGTCTCAATGAATGTCTCAATCATTCAATTATTTTCTTATTATTTATACATTTAATTAATATTAGATTTAATTTAATTTTATTTTATTTTATTTTCTTAAAAACTATTTTTGTTAAGAAACTCAAAAAACTTCAGAACATATTTGTATAGCTTTTGAGTGAATGACAGATATTATTGAAGTGTTGTTACCATTGGATGTGATTAAGAAATATTTGAACTTTTCTTTCAAATGTCCTCTCATTTCACAGCTATATTCCGGTAGAGAATATTCTTTGAAATAATTCCAGTTATAAATCATTACGAAATATATTATCGATTTGTCGACTCTTTGAGGCAACAGATGTTGAAAGACATTGTTTTCAATGAATTATGAATTAAATATTGTTGTCAATTGTGTTCACAAACAAACTATTACTGAAAATGACGTTAAAAATGTTGAAAAATGTTATTTAAAACACAAAAAACAGCTTTTTTTCTATTTATTATAAGGTTTTTAAATATAATTTATTGTTATTTAATATCATTTAACAAATCTATTAATGGATTCATTCATTCATTTGTAGTTTGTTTCAAATGTCTGTAATTTAATCAAAAATTTTAATTAAAAAAATTATTTTAATCAAAAGTTCAATATTTATTGAAAATTAAAACCATATATAATATGAATATTTATAACAATTATATTCAATACAAAAAAAAACAAATATTTTATCATTAAATTTGAGAAACAAAAGATTTTGTTATAATTTTTTGAATTGAAAATGACATCAAATCTAAGGATGAAATCCTTTTCAACATAACATCCATTGCTTTACAGATAATACAAAACATTTATAAAATTTTTTTGAATATATTTTCGACAAAAAGTTTATTTAAATCTAATTATTAATAAAATAAAACTTTTGTTCATTTTATGTATAATTAACTAATGTTTTCATTTCTATCACAAATTCATTTCAATTATTCGTTTCACTTATGCTCAACAGAACAGACCTAACCGTCCACATGAAGGCCACGAACCCAACGATGACCACAATATTGGCCAAAGCATTGCCAAAATAGCCGTTCTCTGGATTGGCTGTGAGTCCAGACCGGAGGGAATTACCCAATTCGGTAACCCTTCCGCTCACTCTATTGAGCGCTTCCACGGATTGTCTTTTAATAAGACTTTCTTTGATTTCCTGAAACACAATATCATTTAAATCATAGCACAAGAGTTGGTCAAAGGAGTCAGACCTCCACCACATCGGCGAACAGTTCCACAAATACTTTGTTTTTGAGGTTGTATTCGAGGCTCTGTTGAGCCAAACGCTTCTTATCGTTGTCTGTGGTCTCAATTGATCCCATCGTTGGGTTCTTCTCCACCATAAAGCTCAACAAACCGGTGAGGATTGTGGAGACACTCCACGCGGGGTTCCAACTGTCCGGATGGAAGTCAGATATGGAGAGACAAAGTCTGACATTGCATTTGAACCGTCCGTTTGGAGTCAACATATAAATGGCCGGCGGTTTGAATGGGAACTCCGACGGGAACTGGAGTTTGCCGTGATATATACCACCATAATAGGGCGTTCCCTCCGGTCCTCGAACCACATAATGCCTGACAATTGACGTGAAGAACGAATTCAATTCATTGTAATCAAAGATAACCTAATTATATGTCAAACCATTCGAGGATATTGTTGTGGATGGGATGGGCGGACACATAGGGCACCGGGTCTTTCAATATGCGCAAATAGTCCTGTTTGAGTCGCTGTGTGGCAGTCGTGCCCTTCGAGGACCGACGAAGACATTGACCACTCGCTACCAATCCAGACATCACTGACCACTGCCTTCACAGAAGACAATCAACTCTTGTATTGAAATCAATGTTAGTTTCAGACAAACAATCGTTAATGAAATCAATGACAAAAACAATTAAAAATATAATGAATTTTGGATTTAATTACAAATAAAACAACAAATATGTTATGAAATGAATGAATGTTTGTGTCAGACATTGATCACAACCAATGCATGTCTTCGTCTCCGACAGACAGCGACTCAAGTCTTACAACAAATTGATTAAAAGTTTTGAATAATTTTTATTAAAATAATTTGTTTTGATTTAATTGTAGTAAAAGTTGTAATAAATTATGAATTCATATAAAACTAAAAACAATTTGTAATTCAATCCATATTTTCGTTCATTTGATCCAATTTTTTCGCTCTTTTCCACAATTTCTTCAATCTTTTGATCTCTAAATCACTTCTTATGTAACCATCGATTTCTGTGTCAGAAATATCCTGGTCTTCGATCTCTTCCTCTTCGGGTTGACATGTCTTTGCCTTCTTGTGACCATTGCTGTCGTAATAGACCTTTCGCTTAAAGCTGTTCATCCATTGAGTGTCGTCTTCTTCGTCCAAATGCCATGTCTTGAGATAGACATCACATTTGAGGTCATATATCAGTGAATTCGAGTACTGAATGATGTCGTCGACGAAGAGACAGACGTTGTTCTTATGGATGAAAATGTTCTTCAGTTTCACAATTGGTATCAGTTTTGCCAATTTGATGAACAGGTCATTCAGTTCTTTGATTCTATCGATCGTTGTATTCGTGTATTGAATATTTGGAAACATTTTCGTGAATTGAGTCAACTTTACCCGAGATCTGTCGGTGGCGTCCAATGACTTCCAGGCAATGAATGCGGACGCGAGGATCAGATGGATTGGCGACCGGCCGGACACAAGCCAACAGCCCTTCTCTATGCATATGATGTCAATCACTCGCTCAACCATTTTATTCTGTTCTTGTCCTTCGAAACAGAAGTCTTTGAGAACAGATGGAACCAACACTTCGATGGCTTTCGTTTGTGGTTTACATTCGGGAAATTCGTTCAGAAATTCTTTGTATTTGTGGTCGAAGTCATAACCACTGCAGTCGACAGAAGAACAGATGTATTGAATAGCAATGGACTCATTGTTCTGAAGAAGAGTTATATAGACGACAACCGCACCCAAGATCTGCTTATTCTTGAGCGAAGTCCTGAAGAACTTCTTATTGTCGATGGCTTTAAGGAAATAAGTTTTCATATATTTCTTCATATCTGAAGTGAAGCTATAATTGACTGCAAGTGTTTCAGCAAATCTTAGAGCAGATCTGCGAACGGATGTCGTCTTCGACTCAGCTATCAATGAGTTCCTCATCGAAGAACTGACTGACTGTTGAGACAACAACTGGTTATCACATCTCATGATCGACTGAATCGGGTCTTCAGTCAACTCAAGACAGTCTTTGTCCGTATGTCCACAACCGGTGCACACAATGTATCCAAAGTCTCTCTCGTTGTCTGATCCACACGAAGAGCACTTCCCGAACTGAGACACTACTTTGGCATCCATTTGGTGTGACTTTTATTCAAAACATCAATTGATTTCAAATACAAACAAATGTTCAATAGATTTGAAACTCGTGTCAAAGTATAGGTCAATGGATTAGACGAAGACAAAGAGAAAGACAATGTTTTGTGGATTTGTTTATCAAAACATCTCTCAAATAATGTCCGAAAATAAGGCTATTATTCACCTGACTTGAGGTCACAATCCAAGGACATCCGATCACAGGTGTCTTCAGTCGTCAGAAGACATGATTGAACTTTCAGTTGTGATTCACGTCTTTAAAGCAGTGAACACTAAGTCAGGTCTCGGACTCCTATCGCATAGACTTCAGGTAAGACTTTTTGAAACGTTTGAGTAATGTTTAAAAACATTCACAACAAACATAACTCATTATTAAAGAAGAAATTCAACAAAATATATAAATAATGAAAAGGCACACAAAATAGTAGTGGTTTTCGTGATTAAGTTTTTTATACACCTGAGAAAAGGGTGTATAAAAAATGATAAAAAATCTTAAAATTCCTGTTCATTACTGGTATTGGTTTTCAGGTTTGAAAGTGATATGAATTGAGTAATACATCGATCGAGTCATGAGTTCTTAAAAGTTCAAAAAGGATTATAAAAATCGTTTCACTTTTGCCTTAAAGTCAATGAATAGTCAATTGATTGCAATTTGTGTCAATTTTTGATAAAATTTAAATATTTTTGCATAAATTTGTTGTAAAATTGATTTGATTTATTGAAGTGAATTGAAAACAGTTTATAATAATAAGAGTTTTGAATTTGGGATAAAAAACATAACAATAAATAATAAATAAATATATTTGTGATTCATTTGTCGTTTCTCTTCGAAACCAAAACATATTTTTTTGAATATTTTTTTTGAATAACAATTCTTTTGAAACTTTTTTTTATATAAAAACTGATTTGAATGAAAAATAGCTTTTGTTATGCAATGAGAAAATATTGTTATAGTTATAGAAAACAAATTCAAATGTGTATTAAACCAGAACTGAATTGAATTCTTCTCCACAACTAATTTTATTCACTATTTTCACTCAAATCTCAAATCAAAGCAAACTTTCATTCATTTTTCAAAAGCTTTACACAAATCACAAATTATAATAAATTTCGTTTAAATAAACTGAAACTCATTTACTCTAAATGTATATAATGTGTGATTTGTAACCAAATTCTCAGTTATTGCAAAATAATATAATATTTCTTTGAACTAAAACTAAGAAAATAATCCATTAAATGATTTATGGATTAAACGAATTTAATATAACTGAAGGACTGGAGGTTCAGAAGGAAATGGATGTGAGTTGTATTGGAGATGATGTTAATATGAAAGAAATAAATAGCACTTATTTGTGACATTTTGAGGACCACTACATATAAAACAGATTTCAATATTGTTTTCAAACTACTTCTAATACTACTAACACTACTGGTGCCCAACACCTAATCTCTCCTTCACTACCATTACATCATATTGACAAAAGTCTGTTCATTTCATCCCTATATTTGGTCTGAATTTTATCGCAAACGCATTCCTGTGAAACAAATTTTATTTATTTCCTTACGTATCGTTAAAATGAATTTCTTTGACTAAAAACAAATATTGGCTTAAAATCCAAAAAATCCAAAAAAGCGATTCAAGTGATTGAAACTTCTTGTGATAAATGATTTTTTGTTAGTCTTTTCAATAAAAAAGATTTCAATTTTTAAATTTTTAGTTACAATATATTCTGCTGTAATATAAGTTTTGAACAACCATTGAGTCCATTGAAACTCATTTCAGTAAAATTGAATTTTGTTTTCGATAGAGAAATACATATACTATGAAATAGTATGAAATCTGAGGAAAAAGTAATAAATTTTTCAATTTTCTCAAAATAATGTTCAGATTTTGTATTGAAATCATTTGCAAAACTAATATTTTTTTTGCAAATGTTTAGCATTTCTAACATTGAAATCATTTCATTCAATGCATTGAATAAATAATTTTTCCATTTATGTTATCCTAAATTTCAAGCAAATATGTGTAGAATATTCCAAAATGAACTGTCTCTTTGATAGCAGTTATTTGCAGTTATATCAAAGCATTCAATGAAAACATCTGAAAATGAATCTAAAAATATAGTTATGTTTATTGATTTGATCAAAATATGAGGAAATGTATGAAAATATATATCAATATTGAATGCAAACAATTTTTTGTGAATCAAATGAACAAATGGTTTATCAAAAATGAAGAAACAGAAAAAACAACTTTTTTAAACTTATTTTTTGAACTGTATTCACTTGGGATAGGGATGGGAAATGGAGTAAAAGTTTTGTGCAAAATAAGACTAACAGTGAATTCAATGAAGACAATGATTTATAGAAAAATCGTTAAGATTTGGAAAACATTTCTCCTTTTGTGAACATTTAGTCTGAATCTGACATTCAATGAATAGTTGTTCCCAAATGTGTAATAAATGACCAAAAACTGCAATATCATTGACCACTAATGAAATTCTACCTGAGCTGCACATCCTCTGCCTTTTCTACACTAAA
The DNA here is from genome assembly GCA_034700825.1 of Quadroppia sp. Gr-Ori-00064. Taxonomy (NCBI): domain Eukaryota; kingdom Metazoa; phylum Arthropoda; class Arachnida; order Sarcoptiformes; family Quadroppiidae; genus Quadroppia; species Quadroppia sp. Gr-Ori-00064. The sequence goes on along the minus strand of JAQIXR010000015.1, from coordinate 54,558 downwards.
ATACTATTATACGAACCATTCCAATGGACGGACAGTTGTGTACATATAATATACTTATTTCATGTGTGGCTAAAAAATTAAAATCATTTCAATTATAACATTCAAAACAATGAGTTTTTGTTGTGTTTTTCAAAACAAACGAATATAAAGTTGAAAATCATTTATACACTGATATGCTTTAAGTGCCGGTTATTCACATGAAATTAGGGTACAATTTATAAAATTATGATCACATTATTGACTGTCGAGAGAGAAGATTACTATTTATTTATCCAACAATTTATTTGTATTAAAGTTTGAACTTTTCTTTCGGAAAAAGAAGTCTAAGTTTGAGCTCAAAATTTGTCTCAATTTAATGATCGAATAAACAAATAAATATTGACTTAAAAAAAGAGAAGAATTTCAACAAAACATTTAATCAAAGAAGAAATGGAGAAATTTTTTTTTAATTTACTGGAAATACACAAACACTTGAAAACTTTATTCTCTGTTTTGATCCATATATTGAACATTATTTCTAATAAAAGCTCTTTTGCTAACAGAAAGGAAAGTCATTGTAAGCCCTGAGCAAACATTCAATAAAGTGAATGGTGTTTCAGGAATAGCCGATGCCATCAAACACTCCAAAGATTGCCAGTTCTTGTGATACGACTCCCAAAAACAAAATTATTATTAGACACAAAACGTAATGTCCAAAAACTGGTCATTTTATGAGATTTTTTGCTGCGATTAGAGATAGAGTAAAGCTATACAAATGTCTTGCATAACAATAACAGTCCATTGAAATCAAAGAATCACTTTATGGGAGTTAACGACAATAATAGTGACAGCAATGAGAGACCACTCATAAAATAGACGACAAAATCTATATATGAATACAAACATTGAATACATTTAAAGCACTTTATATTTATATTGTTTTTCTCATCACTAAAAACACAATTTTGTTTCGCTTCTCATCCAAACTATACTTTTATTTTCATTATTATTATATTTGCAATATTTTTCTCAAGTCTTTCGTTTCAAACATTTATATCATATTTATTTTATACTTTTTGCTGGCATTTAATGTTGACTTTATATCACGATTTCATATATACTGTACTTTAAGTGAGTTTTTATTTTATATTATTGTATATTCTTATCGACAAAAAAGCTATGAATTTATATATTTATTTATATTTAGGAAAATTTTACAAAAAAAAAACAAATAAAAACAAATTCCTTATAAGTATTAAAGCCATTGAAATCTTGAGTTTTATTTATGAAAAAGTTTTTAAATTTATTAAACATAATAATAATTATTATAGAGTTTTGTCAAAATTGGTTCACATTTATAATTATTGGTTTTTTGAGTGATATTTGTATTGAAAAGAATTGATTTGTAATGAAAAGCAACTGAAATGCAATCATTGTCTCAACGTATTGTCATTTTAGATGAAATGATGAAAAAATACCATTTCTATTGAGATGTAATAATTAAGGCATTATTGATGAGTCCATTGTCTGTATGACTCTATCTCTGCGAGTCTTCAACTAATGTGAAGTCAAATCAATTTTTGTTTTTCATATCAATTGTTCCTCAATCTAATGCTTGTTATTATATCTCAAACATTAACTAATATTTGATATTAGATCTCATTCTTCAAAATTTCATTTTTTATTATCAAATGAAAATATATTGTCTTTTCAGTCTGTCATCAATTATATCAAAGTTGTATTCAATGAAAAACATAGAAATATATCCAAAATAATAATCTCTTAAACGAGTGATTGAATCAAAAGATTTAATTTTATAAATTGAAAGCAAAATATTTCTCGATTTCATTGCTTTTATGATTAGAATAACTATTGAAGAAATGTATGAATTATTTCATTGTTTGTGAAATATTCTCAAAACTCAATTTTGTCACAAATTTCTATATAATTGTCTTAACTCAAGTCGTCTTCGAAGACGTAATGGTAATAATAGAAGCAGTAGAAGTGATGCCAATCGAAGTCATCTTCATTTGGATCCGATTCGTGTTCGCAGTCATAAATGCAATCTTTGAACTCATACAACAGTTTCAAATTGTTTGGTCGATTGGACTCAAGAGGAAGAGATTCTTGTAAGACATTAGTGTCGATGACATCCAAATAGAACTTATCTTTTGGTAATGTTTTCGCTCTTTCTATGAATTTGTCGACAATTAGGTTCGATATTTGGGAACAGTTGTGAAGAATGAGTTCTCGAAGTGAAGGACAGGAAGTGATGACAATATCGATGTTATCGTTGATATTGAAGCAGTCCATTAGATTCAGATGTTTTAAGTTCTTCAGCTGTGAGATGTCATATATACCGGCGCCGGTTATACCGTTGGTGCCAATGATCTCAAGTTTTTCAATACTTTGACAGTGTTTGCGAATCTCGAAGAATGAGTTGTCGTTAACCACATTGCTGTTCAACTGCCAAACAGTTACTTTCAATTCAATCAAATCAATGCCTTTCAAAGAACGGATCAAATCTGAAAACTCTTGTGGCTTAAGAGTCATGTCATCCATGACTTCCAACTCAAGAGTTTTCAATAGTTTTAGATTTGAAAATAATGTCAAATCACATCCATTTGAGAAGAGTTTCGCTTTAAATGTCTTCAATTGTGTCAAATGTTTGCCAATCAAAGACATCACAGCTTTGTCTTTGATATCAATTGAAAGACTTCTCAATCGCTTTCCGTTTCCACAACAGAGGTCTTGAATAACCCTTTCCTCATAGACTCGACTCTCCATTAGTTGCAATTCAGTGATCTTTGGACCCAATCGTTTGAGTTCAGGTCTGCATATGTTGTCGTTTCTGCTAATATCAATTGATTCCAAGACTTGTGAATCAATGATTGAATTGAAGTCATTTTCGGTAAAATATTGTGAAACAAATCGTTTGATTTGTTTGAAATAATTGACATTATTTTCAAAATATTCATTGAAGACATCGAGTGATCCGAAGTCTATTGATTCCAATAGACAACAATTGGAGACAATTGTCACCACAATGTCATTCGACGTCTCATTTGCTTCAGGGTCTGTGAGTATAGACATAAACGGATCCATTCCTCTGAGGTCAATGTGTCTCACATTACAACACTTGCGGATCAGAAGACAAATGGCTTTCTCTGACATCCGATCATTTGATCCAATTTTCAATCGATTTAAAGTCATTTCAGATCTGAATGTCTTTTCGATGCAATTCCTCCACTTCTGACATATTCTACTCAAAGACACTCTCTCTTTGAATGAGAAATAACCAAAGATTTCCATCAATTCATATTCGCTCAAATCATTGACCTTCAGATGTGTCGAAGACATGTCTGCCATCGCATTGTCATCAACCTTATGGCTGTCCATCGGATGGGATCAGTCAGTGACAGACACGAGTGAAGCAACAGATAATGCAATCAATGGTTCAATGTATGACTGAATCATATTTCAGACAACGAATAAAAACGCTTCAAATCATATACAAAGGATTTGAGCTTTTTTGTAACGTTTGTTTTGAATGGTTTTAGATTTGAATAAATGTCTGTAATTTAAATTAAATTATTTAATACACAAAGTCTTGACGATTACTATCAGTCAGTTGTGGTAAACTCTGTTCGAGAAGACATTTCTCTTTAATTCATTGAATATTTGACATAAAAAAAAATTCATATTTTATTTTGAATTTATTTTTCTATAGAATTCATAATTAAATCATTGAATGAAATTGTTATGAATTATCCAAAAGAATAAACAATTTTAAACAAAATTTAAATAAAATTTAAACAAAATTTAAACAAAATTTAAACATTAAGTTTTGAAGAGTGAATTCATAGCAAGAAATCATTTATCATTAATCGTATATATAATGCAATACTATATGACCGAAGGAATGGAAAACAGTCTAAAATTCATGCAATCATTCAATTGTTTAAATGTTTTTGTCTTATCGTTGAAATGCAGACACTATTCAACCATAGCATCAAAAACATTATTCTTTGACTTCAATGGAAATAATAAACGCGAAAAAAGTTGAAATCAATGCAAATAATATGTGAAATTAGGATCAGAACCGAATCTATAGTTAATTTTCTTTATATTTATTCTTTTCTGACTTTGAATCCAAACACAGGAATAATAAAAAAAGATTTTTTCAAAACAACGAATGAAAGGAAAGGGAAGAGAAGGGAAAGAAAGGGAAAGAAAGAATTTTTACAAAACAAGAATTTATTCATTCAGTCCTTCCTTTTTAGAGTCCGAAAGACTGAGAGAATGTGTACTCAAAACGAAATGAGAGATCATTTCCCAAATGTATTGACGCCAGAAATGGATATAAAAAGTTTTTGCTTTTTTTTCACTTCAAATATGAGGTCTAAAAACAAATGTAGTGAACAGTTGTCTCTAAAAAACCAGAAAACACTATACCATACATGCAGTGAAGACCTCTCAGTGGCCACTGATCTCAGGTTTGATTCATTGTCGATGTCGTGAAGATATGTTAGTCTGAGATCAGAGACAATTTGTTTTGCTTGTGAGTCAGTTATATCTGCCATAGAGTGTTGTCCCTCATATTTGGCTCAACTAAACCCATAATCATCTAATACATGGCTCATATCTCATGGCAAATACCGGTGCTCTTTATCTCAGAAATTAATGAATGCTTTTATTTTTAAATCATTTATTATCTTTTGATTCGCTTTTCATTAATTAATTATTATCTCAAACAAAGTCTCCAATGAATTAAAGGCTTCCGAATGTCTTCATTATCTACCCGTGCCTTTCAATTGATTCAAACTTCTCTGAAGACATGATATCATTATTGATAATGAGTTTGTTATTAATTAAATCAAAAATCAGTTATTTATTAAAACTTGAATTAAAGAATAATTAATGAAAAAGTTTTTTCTAATTAATTGCTAACGAATTGATTATAAGTTGTAATGATTTTCTCTCATAAATCATATCCTTTTTAAATTTAATCCAACAAATGATTGCTTAATATTAATACCAAATCCATAGACAACTCATATCCGGGCGGTTCATAAAAATATGATTTCACTCAAGTGAAGGAAAGGCACAATATTTTTGGGATGTGATGTCAATGATTGAATGAGAAGAGGATATGACTATAAGAAAGCATTGAAGCAATACTTGAAAAATCATTTGTTCATTAATGACAAACTAGTGCTAAGATTCCCAACACATCACAATCGGCCGACTCTTAGCACTGATATGTTTAAGACTTATATCAATATTGTCTTTGTTTTGCTATTATTCTTTTGGCACGCGTTAGGAATCATAAATCAGACCTTCCTTTCATTCTTGCTCTTTATTTTTGGCTATAATTTCATTGATTGGTTTTACAACAAAATGAATGTCTCAATGTCTGTATGTCTGTGCGATGAGCAACACCGCCACTGGTGTAGGGGCTGGTCGACAGAAGTGGTCCCGTGAGCCCTATCAGTGCAATATCGGCACTGGTATACAGTGTTATACAGTAATGCAATCAGTTTTAATAAGACTTACAAACAGACCCTTTTGTGTGATATTTATTATTATAACGAAATGATTCATTTATTTTGTAAATATATGGCCATTTGAGCCCCTGTTTCAGACCTTCCCATCACTTCAATCCATTCCTCGTCATTTACATTGAAATTTGTATCACAAAATGTATACGTTTTGAGAGTTAAGAGAATATAATTTAATTAACCATAACTTCCGACAAACAAATTGATGGAATGTGAGCACCAGTAGTATTGCACCCGAATATAATTGCATGAAACAAATAACTCGATTTTATTTTGCATTTTATAAAATGTAAATAATTTTTCATGAAATTCAGTCTCAAAATAATTTGTTAAATAATTGTTTGAATGCTTTTTCAAAAAAGTTTTGTTCAGTTTTATATGCGATTAATAACAATAAAAATGAAATGATTTATAATTATATTGAACCCAAAGTCGTCTAATTGTGAAGGAGTTTTTGCAACATTTTTCACATCCCATAAAATAACTCATATTTTATGCAAATTTTTGTTTAATGGCATTAAATTAGAGCTGTTTTTGGAGTAACGAAAAATACATTTATTTAATGTGTTGTCAAATATAGTTAAGAGAAAAATAAGTCGACCATTGATTAGGTTGAGAGATAGCACCGAACCCTCGAGAGAAGGGAAGAATTTTGTTGATTAGCATATATTCGGCTTAATTGGAGTTTGGTTTCATTTCTCTTAATTAACCCAAACTCACATAAATTGACTCAAACTCTGCTCTTCTCTTACAGATATACACCGAGCCATCAGTTAAGAGATGGCAACCAATCCTTAACTTTATTATTACATATCATCAGAGTTTCTACCCTTTGATTGTTTAGGCTTTGGTTTGCTCTTCAGCACAGCTAATGAAGTCAGAAGTGAACCAAACGTTTGTCTATAAGTGGTATAAGTTTTTTCTTAATTGTCTTTCGCAGACTTCAACCCAAACTTAATTTAGTTTCGCTTACGAGTCATATTCACGACTGACTGAACATATTTGACAGACATTACTGTATTTGTTTGCAATCAATGCTCTCATCAATGAAAAGTCGTTCGGACGGACGGATGGGATCACTATCAGAGCCAATGGACCCCAATCTCAAGCATGCATTCATTAACTTAAAGATCAACTTTTCGTCTCATTTTCGCTTCAATTGTTTTGTGAATTTTTTATCCAAAAATTTCATCGAATGAATAAAAACGAAAAAGTATTACAATTCTGACAAAGGATTTGAAACATTGAACACAATTTCGTTAATTAATCATATCTTCAATACAACTGTCCTCAGGACAGACGTAATATGCATTTCATTTATATTTACCATAATTTAAACATTTCTCACATTTCTAACCATTATTAGAATTCATGCTATGATAGGTATGATTGGGATGACAGGAATGGCAGGGATGGCAGGAATGGCTTCAAACATGAAAATGAGTCACAACTCAAAATTGGTCATTAAGTCTCACTGCGCCGGCTGTATGTGCTCTGCATTTATAATAGAGCTCAATGTGATGAGAGGTTAACATAAGGGATGTTCAACTGTATCAAAATCCCACTATCAGAGCAGTGATCCCCTCTTCCTCTGCCTCTTCCTCTGCACTCGGCTATAGTATGTGTGCAATCCATATATTGAGCACACATTCATTTTTGTGATTATTCATTGAAACCCTATTTGAAGTGCAATAGAAAATGATTGTAAAATACTTTCATAACTATAAATATTTGTGGCTTTCCTTCAAATATGGTTTTGATTGAAAAAAATTGACTAAAAGTTAAATATTGTAATCATTTTCAAAAATCTGAACCAAATTTATTTCAATATTTTTCCAATTTTTTTGTGCAATGAATTCATTTTATATAAAAAAATAGTAATTTTTAACACATTTTACGTCAAAATAAGAGAAAAATTATTGTAAATTGAATTAAAAATAACTTTTATATTCGTTGAACAAAACAGAAGACATTTATGAAGCAAACCATAAGTCAGATATCAATTGGTTTTGCCCTAAAAAACTCATTGAATTCTCATGCGATTTGATAGCCATTGCCTACCAGTGCCTACCATTCCCTACCAGTGCCGATATTATCGTTCTTTATTTTGTTCATAAGAAATGATTCAATAAATAGTGTTTCAGTAAAACTAAACTTTTATTATAACTGAATTGAAAGACTCTTCACATCTGATAGCATAGCGAAGACGTGTCTCTCTGTCTGTCCTCTCATTTGATTACTGTTTAACACAACAAAAATCAATTTCATATCCAATACTGTATTTCAAAGACTGAAAGCAATTCATGAAATATTATTACAAACAAATTGATTGAAATTATAAATAAATAAATTTAATTTGAAGTCAAAACCATATAAAGTATTGCATAATTAAGAGTGACTTCAATGCAAACAATGCTTTCATTGCTTTCATTGCTTTCAATCATTTATAGCAAATGGTCTCAAATGAGACAAACTGTCAATCAATCCATTGATGACGTAATCGTCTGTTGATATCAAACTGACAGACATTTTGTGTTTAAGATATAATTCGTTTGTTTTCGACATTAATGAACAATATTATGTCCAAAGACATCGATGTCTACGAATTCAACGAAAGGAGTGAACCTCACCGACAGTATGTGAGACACTCTTTGGGCAAACACTTCCAAATGAACCATAGGTTCAACGAAGACGTGAAGACATCGAATCAGTTGAAGATCAAAGTAATGGTCAAAAAGTGGAATAACAAGAGAGAGGTTTTGGTCTTGAATTACAAGCAGTTTATCATTCAATACAAGACTTTCATCAAAACCTATTACCCTTTCCTACCGGTGCCTCAAATCAATGAACTCGTTCGACAGGTTTGGCATAAACTCAAGACTAGAGTCAAGACTAATGGCACTCAAAGACCAGCCAAAGGGTTCGAGGCGTTCAACACCTCATCCAAACCATTGTCATCAATGAAGAAGTCGTCCAAAGGGTTGTCACCTATTGAGAGGTCACCGATTGTGGTGAAGATGAGGCCAAAGGTGTCAATGCCTTACGAATTGACCGCAAGAATAGTCTTCAACTCAACCAACGACTCGTTGTGTGATCTGTTTGACGAAGACGTCTCTCAAGTGGACAATCAATTGGACATAAGTTGTGATTCTTTGATGTAATTCTCATTTAATTCAATGTTTTTATTGTTTAAAAGTTTTTAAATTTCTTTAGTTTTAATTCAAATACAATATAACTGTTCAGTCATTCAAGTCTTTCAACAAATGAATAAAATTTCAATTATTTTTAATTTAATTTATAATAAAATCTCTGAAATAAATAAAAAGTTTCATTAATTTTAAAAATAATTCCTATTTTGTAATGAAATGTATTTTTCGTGAATTTTTGGTTATTTATAAGCGATATAAAAGTCAGAGAAAATTGTAATAATAATAACAATAATAGGAATAGAGCTCTGGAATAGAGTTGTGGTCATTCTTGTAGTTATTCTTGCGATCATTTGATCATAAATTCGTATTTTGTTCGCAAATAAGTTGTAATGAATTCTAAAGGGAAGTGAGCTTTAGTTGTGCTGACGAAGTGATGGGTTTTATATGTTATCCACACGTTATGTCTCTTTGATATACACTTATCGACAGAGTCTATGATTGCTATAAATTTATTAATTTTTTATTACGAAAACGAAAAAACGTTTGCAATCACTGGTAAAAGCACTCGAGTTTGTCATAAAATATTGATTTGTTTTCGAGAAATTGGAGGAAATGTGAGATCTGAGCACAGAATCAGTTATCTCTGTATTGCAGAACAAGTGATTCATTGGTCTTAAATTGAATATATCTTTAGTTATATATATTTTTGCTTATGTTTTATATGCCGTCGTTTTCTCTTCAATAAATATATGTTTAATACCTCTTAACGACAGTGAGAACTGAACACTGGGTTTGGGTTGGGGTTTGCACTTGTATTTTGATAAGAGATATCAAATGAAAACATCAAACGATACATGAATTGGTCAATACTGGACACCAAAATATAGTCCCGTTTTGTCAGATAATACCAGCGATTATTTGTGGGAAACAACAGATGACTGAATGCCTCAGTGATGGCTTCCCTCTTAGGGGCTCAACGGTCTGAACCATATCTTAAGAGAAAAATTCAAATATTTATTATCATAATTGAAAGACATCTAAAATTAGATACAAAATGTATTTGAATTGCATTTGTTTAGTGAATTGAATGAAAAATCATTTACAAAAGTATAGAAAAACTTTGAAGTCTTTATTTCTCATTGATTTCATATGCATTTCATAGGTCTTAATGTATTCACATTTTTGAATCAATTTCTTAATCACTATTTCATTGAAATCATTGTCGCAATCATTAAACAAAACTTCATTTCAATGTTTTTTAATTTGATTTTTATATTAAATTATATATATTTTTGTATTTTTATTCGTGAATAATATCTATACTTTATATGCATTTTTGCCGCAAAGAATATATAAATGTATTGTTAATATAGTTTCTATATTTTTGTTTCATTTGGCGCTGGTATGTAAGAGTTGATGGAAAGGTAGCGAATAGAACACAGCTGTTGCCAAAAGCCTTAAAATAAAAGAAAATACAATAGTTTCAAATGTGTTGAGTTTGAGTGAATGAAAAGCTCAGACATTATAAAAGCCACACATTTTGGGCAAAAATTCATTTATTAAAAACTTGTATTTTGTAGAGAAAACTCGTGAGAGATGAGTAGAAGTGTGGCACTGGTAGTAGTGGTGGCACTGGTAGTAGTGGTGGCACTGGTAGTAGTGGTGGCACTGGTAATAGCAGTGGTTAATGCAATTTTGGCAAATATGAGAATGCTTTATAGAGACCATACCAGTGCTCTGTATGAGTAATCATTTATCACTTCCGTTTATAAGGCATGCGATGTGTTATGCATTCAATCACTCAATATATGCTCCGATATTGTGGGTAACTGTGCGTCGATGTGACCAACACTGACTTATCACAGCCATAAAGGGACGGTTGGGCCCCAAACGGTCGATCAAAGCCGAGTGCATAGCAAACAATTTTCTCTCTGAGTCTATCTTTTGCCTCGATTTTAGATTAGTCTCAATTTATTTTCTTTTCAGCTGTTGAGTCAATTTGACTCCCAGTGCTCACCAGTCGGTGCACACATTAATAGAAATGTATATAAACTATGGATCGTATATATAAAATATAGATGACTGTCCGCTCCGATAGTACTCAATATTTGCTGAGCGAATGTCTCGGTTTTCAATGCCTTTCCTCCAATATTCAACTCTTATGTTTGAGATCACAATCGCAATGAAATAGAGAGAGAAAGAGAGAAATGAAGAGAGAAATGACTGATTATTTCCCTGAAGGCAATCAAATGAACAAAACTAGTGATCCTCTCAATAGCTGTATGTTTGATGAAAAGTCAAAACTTATTCACAATTGATATCCGAATTCAATAAACATCTCTTTGACTTCATTTCAACTTTAGTTCAAAAATCTAATTATTGTTTCCATCAAACGATAACTTATTGAAGAGAAACAAAATATTGTTTTGACTGATGTTATGCTCAGCGGTATTGCAGAGAAGTATTCATTCGGGCAATCATTGAAGTGCTTATCATTTTTTGGTTGTTTGGAAAAAATTATAATTATTTATATATTATATTAATTATTAAGAAAACAATATTTAAAGCACTTTTAGGACATTTTTTTATACTAAATTACATTGCTATTCAAATATTATTTTTGAATAATTCAAAACAAATTGTATTTAAAATATCAAAAATATTTGTTTAAATAAACAAAAAATGAATGAAAAATTTGATTAAAGTTTCATAAATGACTACATCTGTGAAATATAATGAGTGCAACTCTAGTGGAAAATGAATTGAAACTTCAGTACATGTCCTCAACAGCCAAACCCAAATATAAGCATCAGTTCTTCAGACAAACAAAAGATCATAAAAAAGTTTTCATACAATCTCTTACTCTCTTTTGATGCGTTCAAAACAAACTTAAGATTTTTACTAAAAAATTCTTCATTTCAAAGAGCTCTCAGAGTTGAGAGGAAGGGAAGAATGAGAAAAATGAAGACTCAGTTTAATTGGATTTTAAGATTACAAACAGGAATGCATTTTATAGCGTAAATCAGGTCTCAGTAAGGAATGAATGAAAGTTTTTTTTTGCAATTGATTTAGTTTTGAGTAAAAAACCTTCGATTGTGTGCTTAAATCATGTTTAATATAGTGTAGAAAAGGCTTTCATATCAAACCAAACGTTAAATTTTCATTACTCTTAAGAATTCGTTTTTCAGTTTAATATAAAAACTCAAAAAAATCAAAAATGAATTTATCGATAGTCACGTTCTCTGCAATTTAACTGAACTGTAGGGCACACGTGTTCACGCCTTTCCCATTTGGCTTATACTGCGATAATCTCTAAATTTAGTAGAATTTCTAAAAAAATATTTTATTTGCAAAAGAAAATCAATTCAAAGTACGGTATAATACGAACTGTCGGTTAAAAGCAGTTATTTGTGAATAGCATAAACTGTTCAATAAATTTGATGTTTATTTCTGAAACGCAAACAACTTCTTATGACGTGAGGAACAAAGTGTGCAAAACAGTGTAAACACAATATTCGGGTTCATTTAATTTAACGAAATTGTCATTTTTTGACTATAAATACATTGAATAGTTTTGTGAGAAATGAAATGTTTATGATTTTGAGACTCATTTTCAAACAACAATATTGAGTGCAGTTAAGAGACAAGGCTTTTGTCACAAACATTGACAGAACTGCCATTTCTGCCATTCCTGTCATTGCTATTAAATGTATTTCATGTGATATTTACTAATTTCCGACTCAAATGTGTTTTGAAGAATCACTTCTAGTAATACAGAATATGGAACAGCATATGAATGTAAGGCAGTTTCATAGAATGCTGAGCACAGAGATGTCAGGAAAGTATGTTTTAATTTTCAAACTCAATTCAAGCATATGATTCATATGAAAATTTTCAACTCAGAGAAGATATCTTATTCTTGAAATTCAATATTTCTATGTAATCTCAAAATTGGTTTCACTTAAAGTTGATATCAAATACATTTGCCTTAAGTAGTGATGAGTTGTTATCATAAATATTCATTAGAGTCGGAGACAATCTATGGACACATTAATAGGAAACGAGTGATAGAGTCATACAATTGAATAAAATTGTGTTTTTGTTGCTTTCAATGCGTTAATCCATTTTGGATTTCCCACATCAACACAACATTTGGATTTTCTATTGACTTTCACTCCTATCAGCCATTCGTTCACAGCTTTGCAAAACAGTGAGAATTCAGGCATAAGAGAGACGACTGAAAATTAGATGAGAGAGAGAGAGAGAGAGAGAGAGAGAGAGAGAGAGAGAGAGAGAGACCCAATTGAAGGCAATATTATGGAGATGTGAAGCACTCAAAACACTAACCGTTTGTTTAATGTATTTCTGTTCTCCAAATTCAAGCGAAGGAACACATTATGCAAATTGTAGGGAAAGTCGACTAAACTTTGCTTAACTCATAACAAATGCAAATGTTTTGCCACAAAAAAAGAAACTTTATATGAATTGAAGGCAAAACAATACCCGAATTAAAACATGTCAGCACTTATATAACCACTCTTTCCGTCTCTTTTTGGTTATGTTGAGACAAACAAATACTTTATTATTTGCTATAAAAAAATGTTTTAGAGTTTATATCCTTATGTGAGACACGATTTTTGGCTTTGTTTGTAGTTTTGTATAAAAACAATCCAACAATTGTTTACTTATTTTGTCTCATCTAAAGGGGAAATGCGTTTGTATTTTATATGAGTTTTAAATTTTTAAAAAGTTTTTTCGATTTGATTCCAAGACTTGAAAAATATATATCAGAAAAACACAAATCATTGAAGAGTCGATCCATTCATTTATAAGAGAATATTATCTCAAAGTTCATGAAATATTCAACAAAACAGAGTTGGACTCAACTGTACAACAAATTCAGAGAGCATTTGATGAACAGAAGACTCAACGACTCAATGGCTAAATAAGAAGCAGAAGAAGATGTCTGAGGCATACAACATGACAGAGATGAGGGAACGGCAGCTTTATATGTGCCGGCATTCATTTGCTTTGCTGTAGAGCCGATACGTGAATCCAATACTGATTTGTTATTCGTTTCAATATTGGAAATGTCATCGAAATTACAAACTTTATTTATGGAGTAATTTGTGGATCAGTTCAATGATAAATGAGGCGGACATTGAGTTTGAAGATGTGAACAATAGCTAAGAATATTGTCATCAAAAAAGTCTATTTCAATCCATTAGTCAATAGGAGTCAAAATACATATAAATTATTATTATTTTGATTAAAACTTTGAGATTTCATCACATTTTGAATAACTGAAAGCGTTTTAATCGTTAAATTCAATAGACATTAAAGTTAAGAAATTCTCATATTTAGGGGACAGGTATGGTATGGCTGTTTTTGACTTCATTGAGGGAAAGATATGGTTTAGAAATCTAAATATTTGTTCATACGTACTTAATGTATGACCCAAAGATTGATTGCATTTACAGAATATTCAAAAATTTTTACAATTATTTCAAAACCTTTTCATTAGTTTTTTAACAACAAATATATTAAATATTTTTTTCTTTTGAAAAATACTTAATTTCATCGTAGGTTTGATCAAAAAGAGTCTTCAGTTTACAAAATAAAAATAATATTTTTGTCTAAAAGTTTTATTATTGAAAAGCTTTTTAAAGAACTTTACAGAAATTTGATATTTAATTGAATGTTAGAAAAACTTTTCTTTTAACAAAAAGATATTAGTTTTCACTCAAATAAGTATTTGAATACTTATATGATTGGTTTTCAGTGTTATCTTTCTATACATTTTGTGATGTTTTCTATAATTCTTTTGAATATTTTATTAAGATTTTCAATGAATTTTAAAAATAAATTTCAATGAATTTTAACTTTATATTAATATTTAAAATTCTCAAAAATATAATTCATTTTCACTTCAGTTATATTCAAATAAATGATAGAAAAATTCATTTCAATTTACTTCATAAATAAAAGTTTATTGAATTGTATTGAAATGATTTGAAAATAAATTGATTGAAAAATATCGCCTTTTTATTAATCATTAGTTGGTTTTAGATCTATTTTATTGTTTTTTCAAAACTTATTTATCCCTTTCCTATGCTATTGGTTTGGGAACAACAAAATCCCCTTAACCTCATATCCATTAAGTGTTGGATTCATTCAATAAATAACATTTCATTGCCTTAACTATGAATTGTTGGACCCATTAATCACAACAGAACTATTGATTACAATGTTTTACAAAATAAATATTTTATAATTAATTTGTTTTATAAATAAGTATTAAATACGAAAACAAATATTATTACAAAAACAATAATTTAATTATTTATTCAAAACTTGTTTTTGTATTAATTATATTTTCAGAATCAATTTGAGACACAAGTTTGCAATGAAAGCGATGGTCTGTATCTGTAAACCAATGTATTGCTTATATACCAATCCTTCCAGTGATTCATCATTTGATTGAGTTTTCAAACAAAAGATAACACAAACTTAAGGTTATATTATATGATATAATCCACAAAACATATTATGGCATAAAATGAAAATTATTAATAAAGAAAAAACTCAGAAATATTGCCAAAAATGGGATCAAAAATATTAAATCGATTTTTATTTATTATAAGTTATGATCAATTGGTTTGTATTGGGTTGTATTGCATTATATTCCGTGGGTTTGGGATCCGTGACTATTGTGACTCCAGCACAGTTTGAATGATTAATTTTATAGAATAGGGCCTCAATTGTGACAATGGAATGGATGGGAAAGTAGTCATAAATAATAAATGTATGTCTTTATGTTATATACATTTTCTATCGATTTAATTATTTTTATATAAATAAAAAAATTGATTAATTATGCAATAATTGTATTAAATATTAACAACAAATTTAACATAAATTCAATTTATATATCTTTTATAGAGATATACCTTTTGTCCCAAACTTTATTGAAGACAATATTTGATTCGTTTGGCATTGAATTGAATGAAAAAACAAACAAAGAGAGAGAGAGAGAGAGAGAGAGAGAGAGAGAGAGAGAGAGAGAGAGAGAGAGAGAGAGAGAATTTAATCAAACATTGGAACCAAATGTTTATATTAAAGCAAAAACTTTTATCTATTTATTATTCAATATTATTATCGAAACTTTATTCAAATTTAAGCCTTAATTCAATAGGGTTTGAGATTATATTAAGAAAGTAAATGACAATAAGACTGTCCTCGAGAGCATTGACTGCAGAGATCATCAGATATGAAGTCAATATTATATCAAATGATTTGAAAGTCTATCGAAATTAATGTATTTATTGTCAATAGATTTATGCAATTCATATGATTTGTTGCAATGAATTTGAGCTCAAATGTAAAAATTGATTTAAATTTCACAAAATAAAACAAAACAAAAAATATCGACTCTTTTATTATTGGATTAATGACAGACCAGAGACTCATTTCTGGTTAATTCAGTTAAAAAACTAATTTAATTAATGAATGAATTCATTGAACGAATAAAAAGTTAATTTAATTTTCGTTTCAAGAAATCCAATCAATCTTTATATTTAATTCAATAAAAGGGGGTATTCTTTGTCATTCAAAAGTAAGTTTCGCCCAAATTAGCCAAAAGTACTACTCGTCAAACATTGTCGATATGTCTGCACAGACATTAGGTATCAGTTCCTCAATTGTTTCGAATAATTATTATATGGAAAGCCATTTCAGACAAACGTTTATTGTTTGACAAAATCATCAAAAATATTGTGAAAAAATGAAATAATAATAACAATTAAGCCATTGATCGCATGTTTGCCACAAATTAAATGAATGCGATATTAAATGTTATATTAATTGCAATAACAATAAAATAATGACTTTTTGTATCTATTCTTATGTTTTGTAATCTAATAAAAAATATGGTTTTCAATGATTTCTGCTTTTATTGCCAATTAAATCATTATTCACTCAAATAATAGTCTCAATGAATATGAAATTTTGTTAAAGTAATTAATTTTAATGACCTTTCATTTCATTCATTCAATTTGTTTTCATTTTTAATGTAAAAAATATAAATAATTATAAAAATATTTTTTGAAAAATTCATTGATTTTATAAATGGAAAAAATAGGAAACTTTTGGTTAAGTCAATTGGAAATAATATAGTCTTTTTTGGCTAATTTGATGACAAATACAACATATGTTCTGTAATTAACTTCTCATTGATTTCAGTTTGAATTAAACATTATTCTAACGATTATTTGTACCCAAAGTGTTGAACACAACAAATGGCAATAGTTTTACAATTGATTGAATGGCAAAACGAAATTCAAATAAAGAAATCAATTTTATTGTAAAAAACAATATCACAAAAAGTGATCCGAACTCACGCAGAGATGGCTGTGATGTGAGTCAGACTTATATTAAAACCATTGGATGTATTGCAGGGAATTCAGAGGCAATGAATTGATTGTATCTCTAGTCTTGACATACAATCTCTGGATCTCTACTCTATTTGCAAATAAGCTTTGATTTAGACTTTCATTCATTTATTGAATACAACACAATATAACTGTTCTCTCATTCAAAGGCATTCAATATCAATGACAATAAAAAAGTCGAAAAATAACTGTATTTTTATTTATACTAAAATTTTTAAATATTTTATACAATATATCAATAAATTCAAAAAAAGATTAAAATTACATTATTTTTAGTGAAAACACTTTTAATTGTTTTGTCTTTATCTCAAATCTCATCATTTGTTAGTATTTTTAGTTTCAAATGATTTAAAACTAATTTTCGAAATATGAGACAAAAACTATTGTTTTGAAAGCATTTTCTTTTAAACTTAAGTACAAAAAGGAATTTAAAGTTAAAGTTAATTATTTATTTTGAGTCTAAAAGACTCCAAAGTTTTTTGATCTAAAGATCTTTTGTTTTGGCAAAAGAAAAGTTTTTTTTTTTGCTTCAGTTGTTTAATAAGTTATGAGATTTTTGTTGAATCAGAAGAACTGAATAACAGATAATATTTTATTTCATGTGAAATAACAGATTTTTGGACTTTTTTTGAAAGGTTTTAAAAAAATAATTAGAGATTATATTGTCTTAAATGACAGTCGATATCAAAAAGAGATGAAATGAAATAAATTGATAAGAATTCAATGTTTTATTCGTTAAAATAATATCATTTGAATGTGAATAACTTTTTCAAATGTCTGAGATTTTCATATTTTTATGAATTTCAATGAAATTGAAATAAATTTTGAAATATATTAAAACTTTAGTTAATTTGAAATATATTTTGTGAATTCATTCAAACGTAAAACAAAATTAAAAATTTTATTCCATATTCACTATTTCTGTCGTATTTTTCATTATAAAAATCTTTATTAATTTGTGAAATAAAGTTAATTAATGAAAATTTTGTAGAAATATGTCAACAATTTTGAATAAAATTTCAACAAATTTTCATTTCATTTGAAAATAAATCTCCGAAACAAATGTAAATACTATTCATTCAAACAAATATTATTTGAAAACATTTATAATGAATTGAATTCTATGAAAATAATTGAATTAATTTAGAAATAATTATTTTTGTAAACTTTTTTGAATTATTTTTCTTTTATTCTTCAGATTAATATTGATTTCACAACTTTTTACTTATTTTAGTTTTTATCAAAATTTGTGAAATTTATGTATATTTTAATAAATATTTCGATTATTTGAAAAATTAATTTAATTTAAGTCCAGTTATCGATCCATTCATTACTATTACAATTTAATTACATTACAAGCCTTTGAACATAATTAGCATTAATGCTATTTTAATGTTTGCATTCAATTTACAAATGAAAACTCGGAGTCATTTAATTGATGTTTTAATTTTTCATTACGTATTCAATCGACTAATTATTTTGGCGTCGATTCAAAACTTTAACTAAATATAGGATTTTTTCACTACTTGTGCTCAAAGTTTGAAAATGAATTCTTTGGTATTATTTTATTCTTATAATGTTCTTTATATTCATATTTGTTGTCAAATCAATCATTTTTGCAATAAATAACTAAATGAATAAAAAGCAAAACATTTGAAAGAGTGAAATACAAATAAAATGACTGAACAACTAATTTGTTTAAATCACATTCAAAGGCAAAAAACCGTTTTTCTCAAAAGGCTTTCAAAGACCAGACGTTTTATTTATTATAATTGATGAGACGAAGGGAAGGGGTATTTAATATTTATGGCATCAGAAATTGCATTCAAATCATTTCATCTATATTTTGATTAATATTTATAATACTATTTGTAATCAACAAAAATATATAAATAATAATAAGTTTTATTTCAAAAACATTTCCTTCGCCTAAAGAATGAAATTCTTTGAGACATCAAAAAAATGTTTTGCTTTGAAAAAAGTGCAAAAAATTGTTTTTTATAACATTTTTTTATTTATTCAAATGATAGACATTTTTATATATAATAAATATCAATATTTATAATAATCTTCTTTCTTGTGATGTCTTATAAACACATTCAATAATACAATAGTTTTTCAATTAATTGTTAATTATTTTCATATAATATAATAATAATTTATATTTTCATAAATCGTTTGTTTCTCTACAACAAGAATTTGAATTCATTGCTACCATTCCTGAGCTGATCTCGAAGTAAATCTCTGGTCAGTTTCAGGTGATGTTCAACATTAACGGATCCAATGTTATTCTTCTGGATCTTTTCGAAGCACTGAATGGCTTCTCGAAAGTGTTTTCGTCTGACTTCGACGACACAGAGGTTGTGCTGAGCGAAGACATTGGTCGAATCAATGGTCAATATCTTGTTATAGCAGTTCTCGCCATTGTTGAGATCATCGAAATATTCGATATAAATGTCACCCAATAATAGTAGAGCTTTTATGTGTCGACCGTTTGTGGCCAACAGTTTAGTCAGGTGTTTGACCGCTTCCATAGGCTTCGGGAGGTCTTCATTATATAAAAGGAGTGCCATATTATAGAGCGCTTCAGAAAAGTTCGCTTTTATTTGAATCGCTTTCTCTAAAAAGTGTTTTCCTCTATCGAATCGCCCGCTTTTGATGGCTAATAGACCCAGATTGAAATACACCGTCTCATCAGCCCTTCCCAACTCAATGATGGTATTGAGTCGTTCGACAGCCACTTCATGTAAGCCACTCAACCCCTGGTCTTGTATTATACGGGCCGAGGCTAGCAATGAAGGCTCGTGATGGGGGTCAAGACTCAAGGCTTTGTCGAAGAGTTCGAGTGCTGCCTGAGGTGACCCGGACTCGTTCACAACAATTCCCAGCTGTAAAAACAAGATAAAAATCATTTATATTCAGTCATTGATTCACAAAACATGACTTTTATTGAAAAACCAAAAAATCTATAAATCTTAAGAAAAGTAAAAAAAATTGTTTAAAAAAAATTAAAATAAGTCTAAAAAGTCTTTTGAAAATGATTTCATTTTTGAGATCAAAAGCGCCGAAAGAGTGACAAAAAAGGTGTGAATTTTTCATTCCTTTCACAAAAGTTTTCTCTTCTATGATATAATGGATTATATTTTTTTGAATCCATTTTTATTATCACTTACATTGTAGAGTATGTCTGGGTCTGAGGGCTCGTATTCCAGTGCTTTGGCTAACATTATCGCCGCTTCAATGCGTCGATTCGATGCTCGCAATACTTGAGACCAACTTTCAAAGGCCGGGCTGTAATCACTTTTAAGAGTCAGTATCCTTTGATGCAATTGAAACGCCTCTTTTGACTTCTTTGGGTCTCTTGATATCAGTTCTGAAAGTCTGAGTAAAGCCGTTAAATGCATGGATGAGATCTGGTCTGAACTTTTGGCCGATTCTTCCATGAGATTTGTGGCCACTCTATAAGAATTTTCGGCGTCTTTTGAATTATTCAGTTTGACAAAGATGTTGCCCAAATTCAAATGACCCCTCACATCCATGGGCTCAACTCTGGGTCAAATAAAAGACACAAAAGAGTCAAAGACATGACGATAGGGATCAACACAAAAGAGATTACACAATAAAGTTGTAAATTACAGAATACATACCGAATGGCTTCTCTGAAGTAATCAATGGCCACATCATATCTACCATCCCTTTCATGAAGTCGTCCCAAATTATTAAGTAATTTAGTGTTCATTGGATTAACTTTAAGACCAGACGTATAGAGAGTGTACTCATTGTTCCTGAAATTGATTTTTGTATGAAATGAACAACAATTTTATCACAAATTATTTAGTGATTAATAAAACAAAAATACAATAAAAGTCCACAAATTGTGTGACATTTTGTGGACATATTTTATACGAAAATTATATTGAATTTTATATAAGTTTGTCATTAAGTGAAATGAAAGACAGATTAAGATAATAATGGTTTGATTACCAATCACTTGATCTGCGATATGTCTTCAATGCATTCACGACTAACAGAAGGGCTATAACTGTCTTAATGCCAATCCCATGGCTTTCCCTATGGTATGGAATGTAATAAAAATAGAGAAATAATGTTTCGGTTCAGACATTAGATTATATTATTTAATGTGTAATAAAATCAATACATATTTGTTATGAATGCATACCAAGAATTGAGTAGTCTTTTGACACCCATTCCTATGAGCAAAATGAATCCAATTGATGGCAAATATAGTACTCTTTCGGCCACAACAAACCCCGTCGGGAAGAATGCATTCGACGCCGGAATAAACGGCACAATCGCTAACATAAGCACCTATTCAACAATATATGACATAATATATCATTACTTAATGTTATTTTTCATATATTTTTCCGCAAATATTTCTGTTATTTCTTCGCAAAACCCAATCATTTCTTCTCTATATTTGCTATTATTTTAATAATATTTTTGTAATGGAATTCCTGTATAAGACTCACCAGAAATAGTTTTTCGTCTTCACTCTTGAATAAGGCATAGTATAACAGGTATATCAAAGCGGCAAAGAAGGCTCCAGTCGTCAACACTCGTGGGTCGGTTAGGTTTGAGACCAAACTGATGGATGCATGACTCCGATCACAGTTCAAATCACATGGATATAACATAAGCCAACCATTGAAGGCAATCAAAAAACTATAGGTTAACTGTTTGGTCGGACTGTCGGCATATGAGGCCGGGTTGTCGAACCTGACGGTCACAACAATTAACAACAATTAAATTTAATTCAAAATTATTTTTTATATTATATTTGTTTCACTTAAAAATGTTATCATTTGTTAAAGCCTTATATTATATGAATAATGGATTTCTTTATAAAAAAAATTGACTTTTCTTTTGAAAGTTTCTTAAAAATATTTCAATAAAAAATTCATTAAATATTTTTAATACCGATTGAATTTTGGGAACTTATTCTCCATTAAATACAATCTGAATATAAGTGACGCCAAGAATGCGAACAATAAAATAGATATATTTTTAACGCCTTTCCTCAAAGCGATCGACAGTTTCCTTATGTTTCCAACTCTTGATATAATATTCTTTAAGTTCAATGATTTCGAGTTTGCATTACTTTCCTAAAGAAGACAAACAATGGATTCAATGAATAAAAGCAAATATGAATTGGAAAAATTAAAAGTAATTCCCGAATATATATGCCCTTGCTCACTTTGTTCTGTGGGCTCTTTCGACGATATATCAACTCATTTATGGCACACATTATCAATACAGTCAATGACTGTTCTTTGCACAGGAATCCCAGCGTCGATAACATTATGCTTAAGACTAGTTTGTGTTTGACTTTGTTTTTTGTTTGACTCCATATCAAAAGAGTCGACAAATAAAATATAGCCGATAATAGTTCAGCCCTTCCGACAATCGATGCCACCTATGGTTAGAGAGAAGACGGAAAATCAATTTAATATTAATTTAAAAACACTTTTAAATTGATAGACAAATGAGTGAAACAATGAGTGAAACAATATTTTTTGATTCAATGCAACACTTTTTTAGTGAATATTTTGTTAAGTAATTAAGTGTTGAAATCAAATTAGCGACAAATGAGATGACATGTCACGAAAATTGTCTTTTTATTGTTTTTTATGTCACACATCAATGGGATCGATGGCATCGATACCCAACTACTAGTGTATATGTCTGACCACTTTAGGCAACACATGCCTTACAAACCATACAAACCGTTGGTATTTCATTGATATTTTCATCCCTTAAATGCATTTTTGCGTTGAAGTCGACCGAAATATCGGTTTAAAGTGGAAAACATATCAGTGTTTGGGATAGTCGTATAGTCGTGAGCGCATAGTTAGACACATATAGTTATATCACACAACATAAGTGAACGAAAGAACTCTAAAATGTACTAAAAGTCTTAGTCTCTCAGTCCTAATGGTTAAATCGATAACAGTTCACACCAACTCTCTCTCTCTCTCTCTCTCTCTCTCTCTCTCTCTCTCTCTCTCTCTCTCTCTGGTTTTGTTTTTAAAAGCATTTATATTAGAAATATTTATTGATTTATATTATCTGTGAAAAAGTTGAGAATAAAATACAGATATTGTGTGAACTAAAAGAGCAAAAAAAAAGGATAATTTTAAGCAAATCAGAAACTGTTAGTAAAATAGAGTAAAAGAATATATGAATATTGAATGCAATGTTGAATACAATGTTGGAATCCAGAGATCAAATGTAAGTCTGCTTTGATTGCATGAGTCGATTGAACTGTAATTTTAACGCTTCTATCAATTTATTCATTCAATGCACTGAAAAAATATTGCAATTTATTTGAATTTTTTGTTGGATTTAAAGTGAAATATATTGAAGTGTTTGCACACAAACTGATTGAAAACAGATGAGAGAATTGTAGAATAAATGCTTTTTTGAGAGATATGAATTGGGATTGTCGTATGGGCTGTCGTATGGGCACAGACATCACATTTACTCTACAATAATGTTATCTCTAATTTCTCGTTATTTTCAGAGAAAAAATATGATTGAAAAAGAAGTTATAATGAGATTTCGTTTTTATATACGACTATAACACAAATCGATGCATAAGAGCACCGGTAGAGAAATGGAAGCCAAAAACGATAATACCATAAAATTTCAATTTGCCAAATAGTACTCAGCTCTGCCTTATAGTACTTGTGCTCAACTAATCTACACTGTATTGTAGAGTATATAGCATTTTGTCAGTATTCAAGTCATACACTTTTATGGATATTTAACAGACTGTCCCAACATTAGCCCTATCTCTGTATAACTCATTACAACAATTGTCGTCAAAAATAATACTATTCTTTGCATTTGATGTCAAATATTCTAATGACTCAAAACTGGCCGTTATTTTCGTTTCGTGACTTGTTTTTGAAACTTGATTTGAATCGCCGTTCAATACAATCACATTTGCATTGAATTGATTGTGTTTTTTTACATTAATTTATATTGTTTTCAATATTTTGACCCCAAATATAATAGATATAAAATCCCAAAACATTTCCTTTAGTAATGAAAACAATTTTCAGTTATTTATTCGATGATAAACTTATTGAATGATTTTATTTTAAGAAAAAATATAATAAATTGAGTCTTATTTTTTGAGTGCGTTTGAAGAGCAGATCTGAAGAGCGATTAGAGATCATAAACGTGACTAAAAAGCATTTTTATGTATTAATACTTCTATTTTGCACTCTTCGGGGTATTTCAGATTCGGTTTTAGTATTCAATATATTTAAAGAATAAATTTGTGAAAAATATTCCGTATATTTTTAGATAAGATATAGTTATTTGCAAATCAATAGTCATTAGAAATTCTTGGGAAATATTTTTAAAAAAAAGTCTTAAACTTTTAGTAATCTCTTGAGACTAATATGTTTTGGTCTTCGGATTCTTTCATAAGTTTTGCTGATTTTCAATATATATGCGCTAACGACAAGTCTGAGCCCTTATTGATGAGCACAGATATGCAGGAAAGACATCTAATTTTGAAGAATACGTTGCATAACATCTATAACATCACTCACTCATAGATTATGTGTTACTTAAATAATAGTAATGTGTATTCACTACAACTTACGGCGTCGGTATGTATAGAGTGTACGGCAAAAAGTAGAGATGTTATTAAGGATGTCGTCGAATCACAGAGTAGTAGCAGAGAGTAACTGTGCGACAGGAGAGGGATATAAGAAAAACATGAGTGAGTCTTATATAATGAGTTGTTCAAAGATTGAGTGGAATTACTAAGAATTGGATCAAAAAATGGATCGCTTTTTGGAGTAAAGACTTACTTATAAAACAGAATACAAACGAATGAATGCAAAGCGATGTTTATTATGTGATATCCCATAGGATTTAAGCCATGAATATAGAAATTGCATTTGAATGTCAGAGTTGTCAGCGGTCTATAACTTCGATGACTTTGTTCCTGAAATTAATACAATTCTTGAGTTAGTAATGAATGTTATAATGCTTTGAATCGACGATCAATTCCAAGAGTCAACGGAGTGTCGACATATATATTGCATATCTTATCACTAATTCAATGATGAATTGATTTTCATTTCTGTGCGAAAAAAAAACTTATTTTTTATGAGAAACGAAACGAAAGTTTCATATCATTGTGTTATTTGTGCCCAACCTTATAGTCATTCCTTAATTCATGATCTGTTGAAATGCTTTCCCTTTTCTCGCAATAATTAACGGCTAAACTTCTAAAATAAGGCACAGATAGTCTGTTAGGTATGTTAGGCCTGGTTGAGGTCTGGGAGGCCTCAATTCGTGTGGACTTCTGTTACACTACTGTATATATTATTAGCAAAACGATAGCTAAACGACTTAACTCTGTTTAGAATCACTAGTGAGAGCACAGTTAGTCTGGCACTCGACCCTATCTCTCACTCGACTCTATTCTCGGAGGAAATTCAATAGAAGTGAGAATAGAAGAGATGTCAGTCTTGGAATCAAAACAACATTTTAGGGCTTAATGTGAGCTTAAAATCAATACTCAGAATATGTGATCGAAAGGCATATTAAATATAATATAATATCATTTCATTTCATATTAATTCTACAAAACTATAAATCTTATTCTTATCCTTATTATTAGCTAATGAGCCAAACATTTCAAGTCTAGTCTCACTTTCTCTCCCTTTCCCCCCTCTCCTGTCATTGTGTCATTGTCTGAAAGATTATGCAATTTATAATTAGAGTTAATGTGATTACAAATGAGTTTTGATACAAATCAATGAACAAACGGTTGATGTCTTTGATTAAAGTTTTTTTTGTGTACTTTTCAGAGAGAAAGCGAATTATGTTTTTTAAATATAGATTTGGATCTCATTATACGAAATAAGCTCATTATTGAACATTAAACTAATTTTTATCAAATAAACCAAAGAAATGAATTTTTGATATATTAACAAAAATAAATTTTGAGAGAGAGAGAGAGAGAGAGAGAGAGAGAGAGAGAGAGAGAGAGAGAGAGAGAGAGATGTTTATATTTTGTAAATTTAGTCCTCATTCAAAATTGAATGCTTTGATTATATAATGTTTTGATTTAAAATGTCTTTGATTTGCATTTATAGTTAATTCAGAGTTTTGTCAAACATTTATATAAATATTATATATTATGAAAATATACTCTAATTCCCATTTAATCACATAATGATTGTTAACAAACAAAAGAGATTTATTCGTTTTGTTTGACAACTTATGAATTAATTTGACTAAAACTCTTAATAATAGATATTTTATTGTCTAATATTTTAATAATAATTGCTATCAAAGGAGAAAAGCATTTAATTTATGATTATTTTCTATTAAATAGTATAAAAGGCAATAATAGAATATAATATAAGAAATGAATTATTGCTTATAATAGTTATTGAGAAAAATTATATCAAAATAAACTGCAGTTTTTTACACGAGTTTATGGTTTTTAAACTCAAATAAAAGTAAAATAAATGAACAAATTCTCTACAGTTAAGGTGTAATCAAATGGACTGAACATTATGTCTATGTTTTTATTTTATGTTCATTTTTTTATTTCTTTTTATATTTATATTCATGTAATTCAACGATCGATCGATAATTAGCTTTTATTTGTTTCAATATTTTGTTTTAATATATTTTTTTTGCAATTTTGTGAAGACATGAGAAGTGGAAATAAAAATAATTTGTATTAAATGAGAAAATACTTGAAATGAATGAAATTGAATGCAAACTCACTTTATGGATAGGAGTTCCCCAGAAGTCATTCAGAAACAATCGATAGATTGGTGTATTTGGTCTCAAATCTCTGTTATCAATAATGGCCGGGCGATCGTCGAACACAAGTTGACCCCAAATTGAAGGCCAATAGGAGAGATAGCATACCAGTGCCAGCAATAGATAAGGATTTCTATAAGAAATGATAGAATAAGTGAAGCCATTGAACAAAACGATCGTTTGGTTAGCATTATATCAATGAAAAAATATAACGATTTTTTGTGTGCAATAAAAAAGACAAACAAATCATACCTTAGTATTGATGGCAAAGAATGACATCCAGTCTTGTGCTGTATGTTTGCGCTCACATCTTGTCTTTGGCAGATCAGTAGTGATTTGAGTGGACAAAAACGAGATCGTATGCTACACATCCACCGGTGCGATGATACAACCCCTGGGCTCACACTCATAACTTAGTCTTGATATACAATCCAATGGTTAGGCCTAAAAAATGAACAGACTGTTAGTGACGGTTCACAATGAGTGAGTGAATCAGGAAGAGAGAGAGAGAGGAAGAGAGAGAGAGAGAGAGAGAGAGAGAGAGAGAGAGAGAGAGAGAGAGAGAGAGAGAGAGAGCATTAAAGGGATTGAATGATTGATTTAAGAAACAATTGGAATGCTTGGACACGAAATGTTTATATGCCTTTCCCAAACATTTTTGAACCGGAATGTCGGCAGAATAAGACAGGTCTTCGACCATATCATAAGATTAGATAACAAGCAAAAGATGAGGAGACGGGAGATTGAGATGAGGTTCGCATAGCTATGTGTTTCATATTTGCCATTATTTTATGAACTGATGTATTCTGTACTGAACTCTACCATAGATTGCATTGAACTATAAAACACTACTTCAGACTCATCTCTGTTTTGCCAAAAGGAGAGAAAGCTTTGGTCTCTCGAGTATTGGCTGTGAGAAGAATAGCAGCAAAAGTAGAAAAGAGTAAAAGATAGCAAAAGAGCAAAACAAGTATTTTTCTTCCAATCCAACACTGGAGCCAAACATATATGTAGAGCGAAACTGATCAGAGCTGCCGATGTGATGGCGGATCAGTTGGAAAGTTGTCCTCATTTTTAGTATTAAGTCTCATAAGAGTTCTATATCTTAGAACGAAAAAAAAGAGCCCAGAGTTTGATGCGAGCGATGAACACAACCAGAGATCTAACGACAAAGCACTTGAACGCCACTAAATCTGAACATTGAGAGCACCTAACAATAAATCGACAAACATTGACATACAGTCTATGCACACATTATTCTCCATTCAATTTCCTTATATTTTTTGCACTTTAAGAATATAAGAGTTTTTTGTGAATGTCATAACATTCAAAGTAAGCCTTCACTCAAACACAAGTTTTTTGTGTTAAAAACATTTTAATAAAATCTTGAAATATAGTGAAAATCAATTATATACTACAAATGGATTGAATTTTATAATAAATCATTTATTATAATTAAATTGAATTATACTTTCAATTAAATTCTGAAGAAATAATTCAAAAAATACTTCTTTTAATATTTCAAAATTTTTTGACATTTATATTAAAGAAATGATTTTTTCATTGATTTTAATCAACTTTGACTTATGT
Organism: Quadroppia sp. Gr-Ori-00064; assembly: GCA_034700825.1. NCBI lineage: Eukaryota > Metazoa > Arthropoda > Arachnida > Sarcoptiformes > Quadroppiidae > Quadroppia > Quadroppia sp. Gr-Ori-00064. The sequence continues at coordinate 26,001 of JAQIXR010000015.1, read as the reverse complement.
GTAAACAATTTTCGTATCGATTTTTGTATTAAAATATTGTAATTACTTTCAAATCATTTAAAACAAATTTGAAATTCTTTAACTCAAAAAAGATTTATTATTAGACCCTATAATGAAATGAAATCCCATTTTAATTCTTTTCATTATTTTTACACAAAAGCCAAAAACAGGTGAAAGTTCACAATTGACTGAATGTTTGTCAAAACAAAATCTTTTGGACGTCTTTTCGCATCAATTGTCAAGATTTTAACGCTTGAAAGACATAACATGTGATGTCATCTCAATGTGTTTTCACCCTTTTCTCACTTTTAAAATACTTTCTCTTCATTAGAAAAGTAAATATCTTTTGTTAATACAATATATTTGTCTCAATTGATCTCAAATTACAAATACATTATTTTCTTCCTATGTATTAAATTCTGTAATTCTTTGTTTAATTGCAATCTAAATGAGATTAAATAAATTGCAATAATATTACGTATAATAATATAATTACTTTTTGTTATTATATGAATTTATTGTCAAACAAGACATTTAGACAACAATTAAATGCAATTAAATCAAAAGTTTAATAAAAATAAACATAATTTTATTTATGTTTTAAAATGATTTCGTTTTCAATAAATATATTATTTTTTCATAAATATAATCAAAAATAATTATTGTTTTATAATCTAAATAATGAATAAATTTTAATAATTAAATTGTAATTTTAAAGCACTGAAAGAATAATGCAATTGAGTATAACATTAGTTAACTTCTAACTGAATGTTATTTTAAAATTTTTATATTAATCAAGAAATTCAAGTGAAATACAAAGTGAGAGAAAAAGATAGATTGGTTTAAAAGTTTGTTTGTATTTAATATTTTTTATCAAATTTAATGTAATCTTAAATCTAATAAACAGTTTAACGAATAAAATGACATCAAATAATATTCTTAGACATCCATTACTAGAGATATACTATAATCGAAATAAGAAGAAAAGTGATCTCAAAGTGGAAGAGATGGAAAAAGAGGTTTTGAGGCAATGGAATCGTTGATCAATATTTTATGACCCAAAGCAAGGCAGCAAAAGACAGGCCTTTCTCTCTATCGTCTTATATTATACACACTTCTGTTCAGAGCTATATTTCACGTGAAAATTGAGCCGCGATTTTGATTGCAGTGAACGGTTAGATATAGAGAGAACAGGCATAACAGGCATAACAAAAATGTCAAACATTGACAATTGCAGTGAAAGTTCACTTTTTAACACTTCTTTACTTTATTAGTTTATGTGTTATATTCACAGCACCCGATAGTTAGGGTCGAGTAATAAAATGATTGCATTTCGAGTCAATCAAAAATAAATATAAGTTTTATATAAGAAGAAAAATAATGAAAATGAAAGAAATATTCAGACAATTTTTAGCCTCTCTTTCCCTCACAGCTATCGATCTGTCGTTTTCATTGACGGCATTCAGATTTGTGTGCTTTTAATATATGAGAAAAATATTTCATTTTCTATAATAATATTAATTCTCAAACACTATATTAATAATAAAAATGCGGAGATTTTCTGAACAGGGTTTGCAATGTTTGCATAGCTTTCGGTTAAATATTAATTTTGGCAAAAAATAAATTTTTTAAACTCATGTCTATAACTCCTTATGTGTTGGGGGTTTTGGGTCTTCGATAACATTAATCATATCAGACAAGTCTTACTCTATTGGTATGGTTTATGTCAACAGAAACTCTATTTTTGAGTAAACTTTTCTTCGCGACTCTATATGCAAACCCATTGAGGAATTGTTTTCATAGAAAAACTTTGAGTCTTTTGTTCTCAATATATGTGTGTTTTGTAATTATTGTGTTTTTAATTAATTTAAATCTCATTTTATGCTAATGTAAACAAAATATATGTTGTAAACCATTTTAAGGGTCATTTGTCTTCATTATAAGTCATATAACGTTATATAATATACTCGAAAACATCAAAATTACTGCAAAACTATTTTAAAGTCCATTTCTAGAGCGAAATAAATCACTTCAAACAGTAATAATTTTATATAATTTGGAGTTCATTGAAAATAAGTCAACTTTTTGAAAGTAATGTTAGAAAAGAGTACTTAGTTTTCATCTATATTTCAATTGCTTTTTGTTTTATATTTATTTTCGCACTTAATCTCAATCGCATTGATTTGATCTTTTCGTTTGTTAGTCGTCTCTATCATTCATACAATCGTTGCTATCATTCATACAATCGTTGCTATCATTCATACAATTGTTCGCTATTTATATACACATTCTTTATATATCGAACCCTTGAATGCCTTTCACAACAGATTTCAACTCAATTTCATTCTCTTTATTGGTTTTAGTCTTTGGCAACACTTTATTGCCTTCATTGAAGAGAAGTGAAGAACGAAATAAAGAATATCATTTGAATACCGGTGCGATTCATGCCATCTCATCGCACAGGCACTGACGTCGGGCATAGGCGTCGGGCACATGCATGGCACACATGCACACCGGCAGAGGCACAGGCATGTAGTCTATTGAATAGAGGATAGCATTTATTTGCTTTATTCATGACCGTTGAGCCAAACAAAAGGCAACTTCTAATCAATTTGAAGCGAGTGCTGACACAAGAATAACAACATTCTATACATTCAATGTATGTCTCTCTCAACTCATGTCTCTCTCAACTCATATCTCTCTTTAATACTCACTACAACTCGATCTTCATCTCAAAGGCTATACAAAACATTGTATTTCTCATATTTCTCGTTATATTCTCTCATTTTTCTGTTATGTATTCTCTAATACTCAGTGTCTGTACTCAATAGTCACACAAAAGACATCCAACTTTTCTATGCTTTAATATTTGAGTCAAAATTATATATTATGTCCAATTGAATAGCAATAAGAAAGAGATGTCTTGTATTAGAGTCGATAAAATCACTGAATCGTAAACTTCTTTATAAAGCGCCACATATTCTCCATTTCCCTTTCAGTCATTCACTGACACCAAAAATTTAAGTAAAAATTTCTTTTAGGCTTAAGATTCGATGCGAAGTTCGTCAGAAAATAGACTCAAAAATCATAATATAATGCAAACCGATCTCAATGTCAGACAAATAATGCAAACTTAACTCAGTTTATGATTTCAAGTGAAACCCCTTAAGTATTAATAGAAGGGAAGCAAACTTTACTCAACTTTATTTACGCTATTCTCTCTCTCTCTCTCTCTCTCTCTCTCTCTCTCTCTCTCTCCCTCTCTCTCTCTCTCTCTCTCTCCCTATTTGTGTTTCAATTTGCAATAAAATACTAAAAACTCTGAAATTATTCGAAAATATATTCTTTGAATTTATAAATCATTTCATGAAATGTTCTTTTATTTCATTTGTATTCGGCTTTTAATTCAAAGAAAATACATTAGAAAAAGAGAAACGAAAATAAGATTACATTTATATTGAGTGCATATTTTCTCATATATTCTCATCACTTATTCTTAAACAAGTATTTTGTCTTTTTTCAATTGTTCTCTATCTTTGACATAAATTATTTGCGAAACGTCAAAATTGTTGTCTATATTTGCTTTAAAGATGACATTTGAATTCAATTTCAAATATCACATAAAATTTTGAATTCAATTTATAAAAACAACATTTGCTTTGCACTGAAAAAAGTGAACATCAAATGAAACTAATTTCAAAACACATTATGTGAATGAATGGCATTTCATTTTTCTCGACAATAATCCTCTTTTGATAATCCTTTAATGAATTATGACAAGAAATTTAAGACAGTGCTGTGCTGTGTCTGTACCCCTACCAGTGCTCGTTTGAGACTGTTTTGCTCAAAGAGATAAAAGCAGTTATACTCTGTATTTACTCACAATTGGATGTGATGTCGATTTGAACACAAGAGCTATTAAAGGGTTGGTTAATAACAATCATAAAAAACTTATTTTTAAATGCAGTCAATATTTGAGGTCATATAAAAAATAGCAGAGAATAAGGGGTAAAGAAAAAAGGATTATCTGTTGAAGTGAATGCCTTTTATCAGAGAATGTTAGCGGAAGTAAAAGAGCTTATCATACCTTTGAGCCAAACCCTGATCACAACAAAAGGCGATGTCTTTTGCTTTTAGTGTTGAACAAAAAACTTATTATTTTTGCAACAAAGCTCTCATACAATACAGAGTCGATTAGTTGTAATGAAAGTAAATTAGAACCAAAACCACACAAAAATATATTTGGATATTGTTTGCAATTATTGCAAAAACACTAAAAGTATTCTTAAATAATTAATTTCACATTTTATGTTTGCATTCAGTGATCCAAAAGTCAAAAAGATATGATTAAACACTATTTGTTGTCTGGAATTTACAAACTTTTAATATAATAAAAGTGAACACAATATTCATTATATCAGATATAAGTGAAATTTCTATCCAAAGAGAGAGCACTGAATGGAAATGTATTTTGTTTCACATTATTTAGAGATAGGTCTCTAATAGTAGAATAAAAGTTTTGACACAAAATTATGGCATTTAAATGAATGACTGAAAATATATTACATTTTTGTTATTATTTATTATATAATATAATATAACTATTATTATCGATACCAAAGTTAATGTGATTTTTGTTGGTCTTCATCTGAAATGAGTTTTCACCAAAACTGGGATCACATTCTCTGTTGTTATTCTGTACAGAGTTTTATGTTTGGGTTCAATATGTATGAGTGTCTTTGCGCACAGAGAGCACGGGAACTATTGATCGGTGGTATGGCTTCAAAAATGGGTAAATGCAATGAAATATATGAAAAAGTAGAGAAAGAGAGAGTGCATCACATCTATGATCGCACAGTGCGATAATGAATGCATGTTATAACCGGTGCCCAAATATTCTCTACACTATTATTCTGTATTTTTTTTGTTGAAACGATATATATGTTTGAGTATTGCATAATAAACTGTATCTCAATATATATTTCTATACTTTTTTACATACCGTTTCAATCCTTCAAAAGACATCACATAAAAAGATAATAACATTCCTCACTCATAGCGAAAGACCGTAACACCGACTGATATGTCTCTCTCATCCATTATCCCCTTTTGTCCTCATTTCCAAATATTGTGTTCACCTATTGATCTCTATTGTCGCTCATCCCTAATATCCTGTGACAACCCATCATCTGATGACCTGTTGGTCTCTCTATCGATTAGATGTCAATCAAACTATTAATCGAAACCCAAATATATTTCTATAGATTTGAAGATTTTTTTGTGTTTTTTAGTTGTTTCTGAACTAATGCCATAAAATGAGTGAATGTTCGGAGAATTCAATGAAATAAATAAAAAATGAGAATAAATGTAATGACGAGTATTAGTCCAATGGATGGAATCAAACAGTAAATGATATCTATTTTTAATGAACTCTTCAGAAGCTTATAATGGAGTCTATGCCATAGTTTAGTAGCATTTTTGGGGATTTCAGTCTTTGGATCCGTTGTTATGGTTGAAAATATTGTGTTTTCTGTCATAACTATAGCTATCCATAAAAATAATCAAATAATACATAACTTTCTCTTCAAAAAACAGACGAATCCATTATATATACATTTAAACACTGCCTCAAAGGTTAACTTTTGGAGAAAAACATAGAAAATAAATTGCATTTCATATCATTTGAGTTGATTTCTAATCGAAAACCTTTTCTGACATTGGCTTTGAATCCATAAACGAGAATCTGATTTAAAAATAGGAAAACGACTGCTCAGTATTGCAGTGAATGTACAGTAAATACAATATTTCTTTGGTCTCAGCCATAGCTCACTGTATTTGATGGAAGCGTAAGAATCGCCAAATTTATGTTTACAGAGCACATGGATATGAGTGGTATGTGTTGGATGTGTTGGATGTGTAGAGAATAAAAACGCAAAACTATACTTAAGCTAATATACAAACGATGCAAATATTGAGAAAATGCTTTCCACACAAAACGATGCAGAGATGGGAAGAGGGATACATTCTGAGCACAAGGAGTATATGAAGTGCTTATAATAGACAATATTCATGAAACGCAAGACATTCGCAATTACTTGAACTTTCTTATGAAAAAGTCTGTATATTTTGTTTGCAATTGATTATCGGATATAACATTATCTCTACTCAACTCAACTCTCGACTTAATGTTCAAGTAATCAATGAATATATGATTAGAGCCGTCAGTATTGACACGATTTTTGGCACTTATTTGCTCAGAAACAATAAACTCTTTGAGAGTGTTTCAATGCTTTCGTTGTTATCAATGAAAACCTTTTAAATAATATTTAGTAGTTTTGTATTTAATGAGCGAAATGTGGGAACGACTAAACCATAACACCATTAGTAGAGGAAATCTTGACTTCAAAACTAATACTGAAAATTAATTTTCGATTCAATCATAACATCATTAATGCATTTCACCCCAAAAAGTGCAAAATTAAAATCTGTCGACAAATTTGGACAATCGATAGGAAAGAGTGAAAATTGATTTTTATTTCAATAGTGTTTTTGAGGAAATATTGTGTGAAATATTATGAGAAATATTGTCATTATATCTAACAATGGTTTGACTGTTTCTATGCCTCAAAAGAGATAATAATGTGTTGTTGTTGTTGAAAATGAGAGAGAAATTGCAAAAAACTCTTTGCGAACACAAACTCAAAAACTCGGGACTTATTTGATGGGACAGAATGACTAACAACTGAATGACACAACTGACTACCAGTGCTGTTGATTAATGATGTAAATGCTATACAGTGCTAATCGATAGTACATTACATCCAATATGTGGGAGACGTATATATAGTATATATGCTATTAATGTATTCATAAAATTCAATGAAAATATATTTCTCACAAATAATATTATTTCTCAATCGATGAAATCGTAATATTGTTTCAAACGTTACGATTCATAAAACAAGGGGACATTCAAACAATCATTTTCACATTGAGCAAGAATTTTGTTAACAGACGATAACTAAATGTCTTCTCAATTTAATAGTGAGAAAAGCATTAGTTTTTCTCAGCTTTTATTTCATTTTTTCTTATATAGAATTAAAGACTAAATATATTTTTATATTTTATTGGACTCTTATAAACAGTATATATACAAAATATATAGAAATTCATGAAATATTCAACAATTTAAAGGGCATCGCACTCTCACTGGCATAGACAAGCACTGGTAGATGCACTGATGGGCCATTAACTTGAGAGCATTACAAGCTGTGTTTTGCCAACTTTCCTCAATCGTCTAACGGTGCTATCACTACATTATCCATTCTATTCATTCATAATTCTTCATCAAATCATTTGTTTCTCTTATTTTTTGGTACTTTTCTCTCATTTGGATTATTATATAAGTTATTCACATCAATATTAAACACATTTTCTGTTGGATTTCATATCAGATAACTGTCCTCTAATATAAAAGACATGCCTTTTATTACCGTATATTCTGTACTCTGTGTTGCAATGAATGTCCATATTATTAATGATATTTTAATGACATTTGACTCTAATTAGTGATAAATTATTATTATTATTCTGACAATTGGTCTCAATATTAAACTATTAGAATTCAAATCTTTTTCATAATTCTCTGCAAAATGCCATCATTACTGAAGTCTGACTTTATTTTTGAAAGCATTGCACTCAAAAATTTTGATCAGTTTTTGCATACATATAATAACAGATGGAATATAAGAGTCGTTTCTATTTTTTAAATTATAAATGTAGTGAAGGCTTGAAAAGGGTGTGAAAAGGCTTTGGGCATAAAAACCATAAATAACTGTGAATTTACAACATTTTGACTGACTTTTCGTGTTATCCATAGAAAACACATTTTTTGAATGACATAAATATTCTTCAGTTAAATGATTTTGTGTTCAAAACTTTAAACAATTATTTTATGTGGTTTTTACGGATCATTACCGAAGTCGCGAACAAAACATGTCTCACGAAAAAAAACTTTTAGTGATTTTTCGGTGAGATTTAAAATAAAAATTGTTTTATAAAATAATTGAAAAATATATCGAAAGTATAAATAATAATAATTATAATAAAACGCATAATAAGTCAAAATAACACGTCATTAAAGAAATAATTTTAGTATAAATACAAAAAAATAATTAATGGGAAAAATTGTGATTAAAAACAAAGGACTTGTCGGAAGATCAGATTCGTAAGAGTAGAATCAAATTATAATAAAATAGGATTAATATATAACTCATTTAATGACAATTTATATAAAAATTATATTTCTAACTGTAAACAGTGATGAGATATTAGGCATTATATTCTTAAACTTCAAACCTTGTTTATAGACAAAGTAAAAGAGATTTCTAAATAATTTTTTTACTATAGTATACATAACCTAAGGGGTGAACACTAATTAACGAGACTGATCTAAAACTACTATAACTTTTAATTTATTTTATAAAAATTAAAATTAAAAATATTTTTAGAAAATACAATAAAATATCTTTAGTTTAACATAAAATTTGGTCATATATCTTACTCCTATGGCACGGTAGTTTTCATTCCTTTCATATGGTTTAAAATAACGTCTGGCGGAATGTTTTTCCAGTTTTATCTAATTTTTGCATTTAATGCCACAATTTTTGTGAACTTCAAATTATGTTATTAAACAAGTGTCTCAAATAGATCCTAAAACCGTTTCATTTATTGAAATCGAAGTTTATTTGGAAAAGTTATCTTTGTTTTAAAAAATTGAATTTCAATTTTTTCAATAAATTCAGTTTTTTTACTATGGAGATTGCCAAAGCATTTTCAGCAATGCTTGTCTTTAAGCTAATCCTACCATGCCATAGGCCTAAGATATATGACCAAATTTTATATTAAACTAAAGAAATTTTATTGTATTTTCTAAAAATATTTTTAATTTTAATTTTTATAAAATAAATTAAAAGTTATAGTAGTTTTAGATCAGTCTCGTTAATTAGTGTTCACCCTATAATAGAGAATAAATGATTATAAAAAATATTCATATAAACAATTTAATTGTGACGGAAAATGATGCTAACAAAATATAAACTCGATTTACACATCTATCCCAAAGGATACCCACAGACAAAGTGGGGTTCATTTTTGAGCTGCACATATGTACTACAGTTTGGCTCAAGGAAATCTGTGGGTATCTTTTGGGAAGAGTGAGATATTTAACAAAAAGTGAAATATTCTTAAAAATCATTTCCCGTAACAATACATTGCTTATATAAAAATATTTTATATTCATTTTATTCTTCGCAACATTATGTATACTATAGTGAAAAAATTATTTAAAAATCTCTTTTACTTTGTCTTTAAATTAGGTTTGAAATTTAGGAATATATTTTGTGATGTATAAATAACTTTTCAAATATTCTATTTAGAATAGATTTTTTTTCATATTACATCTTGAAATCATATGGGTTTATCATGATTAAAAGAATTTGAAAAAATAAGAATATTTAGTCAAGTACTGACATACTCTTTAAAGCATCCAAAAATACACAATAATTTTTCATTTGTAATTAGTTTTGAATATAATTCATATGATTTCAAAATATTCTTGACATCAATTAAGGCATAAAAAATGCAATTAATTTAATTTATTCTTAAAACTTATTTTTGATATATTTATAGAAAAATGTATTCATTTATTCGTGATTTATTTGAATCGATTGTAGAATATAAGCACAAAAACAATAACAATTTTTACGATTTTTCATGAATTGAATTTCCGATAATATGTTGTCATTTCAATAAATAGTGATTTTTGGTATTAATTTGCTGTAGTTTTGCCGTAATATCGCAATCAGGGCTAAAGCACCCGATGTTAATACTAAGATCTTTTTGCCATTTTGTGTAATACTGTTCACATGAGCTATAAATGTTATAATGTATTAGTATTTGTATTAACTATATTTGCAGCCAATGTCTAACCCATTGACTAATCTGTGGTTCGAGTCATAATAAGACCATAAATAATGATTGTCTGAAATCAGTAATATATGAATGAGTGACCGACCAAACAGTGGACAGCCATTGAGACACAATAGATAACACTCTTCATTAGAGTACTGTTGAATGACTTTTGTCATCCCTTTCTTTCTTCCGTACATTATATTTAACACTCATTACTAAACACTTCTTATAATGAAATTTTCATTTAATTCAAGTGAAGTCAATTCAAAACCATATCATTTCCACTCTTAATATTCTTCAAAACCACTACTTTTGATGTCTTTTATCTTGACTTTCATTTTAATTAAATATATCTTAAAAATGTTTTCCTTTTTTAATCACAGCATTAGATAGTAATAAATCGATTCAAAGATTTTCTTTCATTACTATTTGAATATACTGTCCAAAAGCACAGTCATTATCTCTAAGGGTTATGGTTTCCTCTAATAATAAGTTCATTTGAGAACTCTTTGAACTAAAACAAGAGAATTCAAAAAGGATTTTAATTAATAAATGCTTTTGTTGTCAAATAAGAGTTTGTAATCTGAGAAGAGTTTGGAGAAAACAATAAAAAGTTTTATATCATAAATAAGTTTTGGCTTAAGTTTAAGTTCATTAAAAATATATGAAATTTTGAGTTAATTTACAAAAATTATTAGTTTTATAATTGATATTCTCAACACATAATGAATATCATCTTTAAGTAATTCAATGATTTTATGCCATTATATAATAATTTCATTTTTCGCTGACTTTGAATAACTAATTATGAAATGGTTTGCCGTTTGCAGAGTTCAGCACAAAATGATACAAAACTTTATATTGTTTTTCATTTGATGTGAAAATTCATAAAATGCAAACATTTTAAACCAGTTGTTTGTAATTAATTTTCATTTTCTACGATTAATTTGACTTTTTTTTTGACTGAACCACACATGAAATTCGGGCACATTTTTAAATGTCTAATCAATCAAAAATAATTATCAAAATTCCATTAAAAAGTATTCATTGTATCTCTTAATGGAATTCATGTGAATATAATATAATATTTTTCATAAAAATTTATTTAAATAAATCAATATATGTATAGCCGGTGCCGGTGTGGACGAGGAGTCAGACAATAGACACAAACAATATATGAAAACGAAAGAAAATATCGATAAACAGAAAAATGACAAAAAGATCACAATTTTGAGGCATGTTTTGTGTCATAAGTGAATCCAAAACCATATCTCGTCTCCAAATAAAGCCAACAAATCCTCTGATTTTTTTCCCTATTTATCCTTTTTTGTCATTTATTTACATTTTGTTTTAGTTTTCTTTTATTTCAGTTACAAATGAATCAATTCTTTCATTCTTTCTATAATTAATGAATATTTGCTTAAATTCCAAATATTTGTCAAACATTTTGATTAAAATAAAATTATATAAAACATTGATTATTATGACTACATTTGGGACTCGTATTGTATTCAATGTTTTGCAAAATTCTATCAATGAATGAAAGGCTTTGAAAAAGTATTCTTATATTACATTAGTTCAAAATCATAGAAAAGAAGATTCAATGACTTGTGTGACCTGTAATTAATCACTGGATTTGACAAAAGAGCAAAACATAGGTCTGGTTCTGACAATACAAATTGACCCTTTCCATCCCTTTCCATCATTACCTTTCATACAATTTTTCTTAAAACTCACTACAGATTAACTCATTTCTTGTGGTCAAACATAAGGCAAAAACATTTTTCATTCATACCATCAAAACCTATATATAAATGACAATCAAATCATTATTTTTCAAATTCACGGCTTTCTTAAGCTGTATATAATTGTTATGTTATTATTCAATGATATTTCAATCGACAGACAATTGAAACGTTAAATATATTGACAATAAATGTATAATAATATGAATTGTTTCTAATATTTGTTACTTTTAATGATATCTATTGAATAGATTCGTGAAATTCAAACAATTTTTTCAGTATATATTTTTATCTTTTATGAGAGATATTATTTGATCTCAAATGCATTGAATATTCTTTATTCCAAAAAGAATAATAAAAATCAGGAAATGATATGTTGGGACCGATGGCTATCAAAACCCATAGGCCCTAAACCATTAGACATTGGATCCCTTCAACGATATGACCAAAACTGTTGTGTAAAATCAATCAATAAATGTGTCGACAATTCATGAATAAAATGTTAAACATAACACTATTATAAGATTTTTGGCGAATATAAGTATTTCAAAAATTATCATAACTTTAAGTATATTTTTATTCAAACATTTGTCCAAACATTTTTAGATACAGACAAATGTATGTTTCAATACATCTAAAATACATATGATTTTTGTTGTCATTCAATACTTTTGTACAATCAATGACTCTTTGAATCAATTTTTGGGCTTTCGATTCAAAATTAATGCTTTTGACAGCAAATATGACAACAATTTTGATTTATTGGCAAAATATTGAACAAAAATGATATTGAAATTCATTTTATTTTAATATAATTTTTTTATTTAACATAATATCAAACAATACTAATAAAAAATTATATTATATTTTGAATATCTGTTGATATAATAATTAAAGAATAAAAGTGTATTTCATTGTATAGAATACAATACACCATTCAATCACATACCGGTGCGTCTCTTACAGCTCTGTATCTATTTTTTGTTAACAATGAAATAAAATAATGAATAATAAAAAACCATTTATTGATTTATATAAAAAATTCAAAGTTTCTATATATCACTCAATATCGCACCGGACATAAGAGCCGGTATAGAAGGAAATCATTGAATGGGGAACTGGTGTCAGACAATCGTAAAGATCAATATTTTAATACTTCAAAGCGAATGCCAATAGATTTGAAAGCTTTTGAATTGAATCCAAAGACAGAATATTTTTTGTTTACAAAAATATATTATTTTAAATATCTTTAAGATTATAGACATTGAAGACATTGATGTCTATATAAATAGCAATACTTTTATTGATTCAAATAAAGTGTTTGTAAAATACTTTTCAGAGACACAACAAATTTTAATAAATTGCATAAAAAATATTATAAACTTTGATTATAACTCAGATTAAACTCAGAAAATATTTTGCAAATTTAATGTTAAGTAAATTTTGATTTAATATTAAATTCATGTTTTTATTGTAAATACAATAAAATCAAATTCAATATCAAAATATCAATACTTTAATTCAAATCTAAAATATTATATATATTTGATTATAAGATTTGAAGTCAATATTACGTCAAAAATAAGACTTTATTTATATTTAATGTTGAATACAATTTATTCATGACTTGCAAACATGTTTTCAAAAACATTGGATAACATATCGATTATTAATGGATTCATATTTTTATGGATTTAAAGCAAATGAAAATGTGATCTTTGAATGCAATCATTGATACACAGGAACAACACATACGAGTATTGAATAATATCTGATTGTTTTTGAATAAATAAATCAATTGTGAGTTTGAAACTAATTTGAATGTCAAATGAGTTACAAATTGAATTGAAATATTTTTGCAAAACATTATCATTTTCTCTATTCCTTTGGCTTCACTTCAATATCAAATTTGGTTAATTTGTTGCGAAAATAAATATAAGAAAAATAGAGATATAATAAAGAGTTTTGTGAATAGAAATCACAAGAATAGAAGAAATACTTTTTTGTTTGTAATTTGTTTCTCTCCAAAGTTGTAGACATTTTCAATTAGGCCTTAAATCCCAGTGTTATTCGCCTGTCATTAGTAAACATGAGATGAGGGAATTGTTTGCTATCTTTCCTAATATTTCTACATTAAAACTAATACTTTTGAGAGAATATTCAACTCTTTTCCAAACAATTCAATGATATTCAAAATATTCTTTTGATATAATAATGCCATCAAAACTAAACCCACACTTATTTCAGTACTTAATATATACTGGTTATCAAAAAGCACTTTATTTTAACACTAGTTTTTGACATTCGCTCTAATCTATTGCAATATATTTTCAAAGATTAAGTAATCAAATGATTTCAAAAATTATTGCTTCAATCATTCACTCGAATCTCATCTAAAAAATCATCGAATGTTTTATTTTGTCAAATGTTTATTCGATAAAAAAAATGTTAACAAAAGTTTGTATCAATTATTTTTTCAACAAAAGACTTCAATTCTTTGACATCCATTACCTGTCAGAGCAGTCAGTAAATAGTGATAATACGAGAGCCGATGAATGGTTAATACAATAGTAATTTGTTGAACAAAAACATCGATAATCCTCTTATTCATAGACTTCTAATAAATTAATGTTTGAGGCATTCAAAGGAATAATAACACAATTCTGTTGTAACGCGAATTGAATTAGAAATTGTTCTGACATTGTCTGCCTGTCCTCATGAATATAATGTGCATCTATTGCCCACCTCTTCGTTCATATGAGTTAAACAAATGAAGTCAAACGAAAAGTTCATTAACATTAACGTCAATGAATTGATAGACAACACATATAAAGAACATTATTCAAAATGAATTTTTATTCAGAGCATCATTAGGAACACCCAAATCACCCCAACCTAACTGTTGTGAATACAATATGAATGAATTCGTATCGACAGAACAGAAACTTTTTTTTTTTTTGCATCTCACGCACCGATACTACTTGTGCTCTCATTTTTTTCTGGACTTAAACTCAATCATTAGTCTTTGGTCTCTATTCACGAATTTATCTCTCAATACAATAGAGTCTAAACACAGATAAGATGTTTGTAAGAAAAACAGTAAAAACATTTTTACCTTTTTTTTCGGAGATAATTAATTGGAAGTAAAGCGAAATAATTCACAAAATTGTAGTTCAGTTCTTGTAATGATGTTCTCAAAGAAATCAATTAGTTTTTTATCAAACTTGTAATCTTTGACGAAAAAAGCATTTGATCTTAGCTTCAGATACAGCGAAATCGTCGTTGAATTCACTTTAAAAATAATATTAAAGAATATTAATTGAATTCAAACACAAATCCAATAGTATTTAATGTTTTTGCTTACCTTTATTTTGCTTTTCATTTGTTTGAAAGTTTTTGATATAATAACAGTATATATGAAGAGTGAGTTGAGATCAAAATAATTTTTGCCTAAACATCATCTGCTTGAATGAATGCCATAATAAACCCCTTAAGCGTTAAAAGTAAATAACACTTTGAATAATCCGCGACAGAATAGACCGAAACTATAAACAACTTTTTGTGAAAGACTAGTTTATAAGCAAATAGAGAGCCGTTACTAAACCCAAAACTACAGCTTCAGTGAAGAATTACATGAGAAGTAATGGTAGGAAAAGACAGCCAACAGAAGATCGAGTGAACGGAATACTGGCATTCATTTATATATACGGTTAATATCCATATGAGTCGACTCAATGCAAACCCAATATTTGATTGAAGACAATGCAAACACATCTCACGCTCTGTCAGTTCTCTCTAAACAATACTGTTTTGCAATTTATTCATCAAAAACAATGTATTGAATCATAACTTATATATAGTTTTAGTTTTATTATTAATAACAAATTTAAACGTTTATTACAAAACAATATACGAATTGTTAGATATTATATAATGTATGCAAAAATTGTTTATATGTTTTGTTATTAAATAAATTGAACAAAATTTATACTTTTTATGATATTTTGTAATACAATAAATAGTTTGAAATATGAGTCCAAATGAAAATTAATGAAATCTGTCAGATCTGATGGATTATAGCAGACAATACCTGTGCCCGATATACAGATATGCACTACTGTATAGGGAATGTAAGCCTTATATAAATGATTTCTATTTTCTAATTAGAGAAATGTATTTCTATTTTCAAAATCATATTTATATTTGTTTTCAAATAATATAGTTTTGATGAAAGCATTTAAAGAGTCAATAAGTCCTCAAAACAAGTTATTTCTCAAAATATTTAAAGGAATTACTATTAGATTAAACCCCATCAATACATCCCTGGTCTAACTTCTGCTTTATTTTTTGATTGTATACTCATTTTAAAGAATTATTTTTTATACTTTCATTCAATGTTTTATTTAAACAAATAAAAACATTTACTTTATTTAAAATATGTTTAGACAATAATATTTGAATTTATCGTTGTTTTAGTAAATAAATTAAGGACTGAATCGCCAGAAGTCATCCGAAACACCACTTCATGTATAACATAATAGATAACTATTTATTATATAAAAGGGTTAGAAAATTGAGATGAAATAAAAACTTATTATAAGTTTTGTGATATTTAATCATATAATCAATAAAATTTCAATTAATTTAACCTAAATTTAAAGATTTTGTATTAAAACTCTTTTACAAATTTTAGAAAGTATTTATAAATTTAAAAATAAGATATTAATTAAAAAGACATTTAATTCTTATTACAATATAAGGCTTATAAGTATTTATAATTAATTATATATTTAATTATATTTTATTAAATTCTTAGCACAAATAAATTATTTAAAACTCTCTTTTGTTATCAATCCATTCAATGGATATTTTTATTAAATTTAAAATTCTTTTCAAAAATCAAATTATTTTTTAAATACATTTTTGATGTCAAATAAAATGTTTATTCTATTAATCACTTCTCAAAGCATTAGTTTTTTAAGAAAATCTAATTTAATATAAAGATATTAATCAAAGTTTTGGACAAAAATCACTTAAAAATTGAATTTATATTTAATAAAAAATGAAATTTTCTTCAGTTATTAAATCAAATAATATTATTCAAAATGTTTTCAAATTCATTGAATTTTTTTAATATTTCATATATTATTAAAAGAGAATTTAATTAAAAATGTAATGTAATATCTATTGTAATAATAACCTGAAAGATAGCAAAGGTTTCATTAAAATACTTTCAAAGCCATTTCGTGCCATAAATTGTCTTTCTCTGCAATGCATTCTCGAGAGTGTCTTACAGTTCAGTTCAAATGATATCTTAAATTATATACAATTTAATGAATTTTTAAATCAAAAGTTTTAGCACAAATTTTTACAAATATTTACAACAATTAATTGATTGATAAAAGAGTTCAATATTTAAAGCATTATTTTTTGAGTCAAATCACAAATATTTGAATAACAGTTATGTTTCAAATGTCAAATATATCTAAGTTTTCAATATATTTGTTTCCTATTATAAATACAGTGTCTGTAATGTATGTCAAAGGAAAGGCAGATATTATTTTACAATAATATTTCTGACATATTATGTGTCAAATCATTATTTTATTGCAAACGAAATTTCATAAAAAATTTAGTTTTTGTCTTAGATTTGAAAATAATTTCATTCATTGCATAATATATTTTATTTCATATAAAACTGAAATCAAAGAATCAAATAAAAAGAGATTTGAATTCAATTGAATTATAAGAGAAAAAGTTGTAATCGATAACAAATATATATAAAAATTCAAAATATTTCAAAAAGAAAGCGAAAGTATGTATAAAATCACTTGAGATTTGAAGACAAGATATAAAATATAAGACTGTTTTGAATGGATATAAAATATATGTAAAGATAGAGAAGAAATGCAAAAAAGCTATTATTTTGATGTTTTCTGTTTTGGATTTGATTTATTCAATATATATTTTCTTTGTTTTAAGGCTTAATAAACGCATCAAATGTTCTGAGAAAACATTTGTAAAAATTCTTGAATTTAATATTTTTTATTTAAATAATATTTACTATTACTGTAAATCGATTTCAAAATTAGTTATTCGTTACAAATAAGTGATAATTGATTGCAAAACATAAAAAAGTTTATTATTGATTCAAATTATTTTGATTTTCATTAAACAAAAGAAAAAATTTATTTGAGAAACAAAACATATTTTACCAAAAATATATCCAATGTTATTCAACATCTGCTAAAAGAAATCGCATTCCGTATTAACTAACTGTCCAAAGCTCTGTTTGAAAATATAAAATCAAATCTATTTTTTGAAAAAATATCATTCAATCCAATAATCACTGAATGACAGAAATTCTCATAAAATTCATCAAATGTTGATTACTTATTAATGCCGACCCTCCCTAACCTCCCTAACCAGTCATACAGGGGGTTAATGTAACGCACAGTCAGATTCGATTGTAGAGACAATTCATGCAAATAATCAAAAGTTGATTTACGACAGCACCCGATGAATGGCCGTTGAGATAACTGTTGTGTTAATCCCAACATTTTCTCCCTATTATTAGTTGGCTCTCTAGAGATGCCACAAATGGCAGTCCACTCATCCATGTCTTGCAGACTGTCCTCAACTTTCATTCAGAGCCGTATTAGTTGTCATACAATAGCTATTATTCATTCATTCAATGCTTTTGTAAATAATTTTCAGTTTTCATTCAAAACGGATTCAAAGCGTATATTAAATATTAAAAGCATTTTTGAGATAACAATAAATAAAATTTAAAACTAAAGTGTCTTTTAATTAATTGAATTCAATGAAGATTTAAAAAAAATTTATTAATGTATTTATTATTAATAAAATATTAATTGAAACCAAATTTATATTATCTTCAATTAAAAGCAATTTTTAATGCAAACAAACTTTAAATATAAGTTAAAATGTTTTCCATTTATGAAAAATCTGAAAATAAAGTTAAACTGAGTTTTATCTAAATCTTAGACTTGTATTCAATTCATCAATAATACAAAGCATTTAAAACACGCAACGAATCCATAAACAACTGATTCGTGATTTCGACAATTTTATGGCAAATCTGAAGATATTTATAAAATATATATAAACTATTTTTACCTTTACTTTCATTTCTTTATTTATCAAAATATTTGAACAAAAAATATATTTAAAACTATTTGTTATTATCAGAAAAAATATATGAAATGTCGTGACTCGATATCACCCAAAGGGCGGGGGTTTAAAAGTATTCAAAATTATATATTTGTATCAAATTATACAAATTTTTAGGAATAAATGCATTGTTTAATTAGTTATTTGTTTTCAATGAATGTATAATTAAATGTATTTTTAAAAATATTTAAATCTATTAATGAATTTTAAAATACAAATAATTTTAATGTTTTTTCAAATCTAAAAGTTTTAAAAAGTTTTAAAATTCCTAAAAATAGATAAAGTTATCGTTTTTTATCAAAACTTCATTCTTTATAATCAAAATGAAATCTCTATTCATATTAAGATAAATGGCTTTCAAATAATTGATTAAAAACAGAAAATTGCTTTTTATTGAATTTTCTAAATTTTGATTAAAAAACATTTTTATGAAAATATAATTATTATTATTTTGATACGTTCTGTAACGTATCGACGAATCCACGTGAATTAACTGTTAACAAATGAACACATTAACTATTTTATTGAACCAAATTTAGGTCATCAAGGTTATTTTCTTTACAAGGTGTGCAATAATAATGATAAGAATACTATAATTTAAACGATTATTCTTTTGTTTTTTAATTAAAGTTATGTTAAATACAAATTTAAAGTCAATGGCATTAATACAGAATATAACATAGAATTGAGTACAGAATTTGTATAGAATTAGATACAGAATATCGATTCGTATCAATTTATATGCAATTCTTTCGTTGAGTTTTCATTATTTTTCAAATGCAAAGTTAGTTTTAATTATTTTTTTAATGATTAATACAAATAAAGTTTATTTCAAAAATATTTTTAAATAAATGTTTAAAAACAATTTTTTTTGCAAAACTTTATATAAATATTAATACATTATTATTGAGTAATTGTTTATACATTTAATGCATTAAAAATTTATATTTAGATAAGAAGTGAAGGAATTATTGTTTATATATTAAAATATTTATTGTATTAGTGTTGGAATCGATGGAAAAAGTGATGTTTGAGTGAAATTATGATCTAATATATAGTTCACAAATCATTGAATCAATGAACACAACCAACAGAATAGTAGAGACAAAGTGAAGACAGTAATGGATATCCGGATCGCTTTGATTATGACAAAGCGTCTCAACAATACATTTAATGTACAGAGCTTTCAATGTTAATAATTGCAGGCCTTATAAACACATTCATCTCTTCTGATCACAAATATGTACTCTTTTTCCAAAATATTTGTTTTTATTGAAATAAATAAATAATAAAATTCTTTAAATTTGAGTTCAAATGAATTGTGTTTAATATAACTGAAAATGGTTTCAAACGATAGGAAAGTCATTTGAGATTTGATTTTCATTAAATTCGTGCAAAAGTCATATTTAATGAGAAATAGTTCAAAAGACGTAATGATATGTCTGTTGATCACAATTATAGCCAAACATAACATACAGAATATTATCATATATTCATAAATGTCAAACAAATGAATGAAAAATGAAAAATAGTATTGGATTTTGCGTTCACTTATCACTGGTTTCGATAATTTGAGTCAAATTTGAGTCAAATATTATTCAAATCATAATTATATCAATGATTATTGAATGGAAAGTCATTCTAATCTATAGTTTGCATGATTTGCACATTAATTGCATCGAAAAATATTTTATTATTAAAAACTCATTTGAATTTTTGTGTAAGAGTTAAACAAGTTTTTCATAAATTTCTTTTGAAAGAAAAACTTTTATCAAATTTAATTAATTTTGAGACCATATTATATACTCTTTAATGACTGTTATGACTGTTTATAAACGCTTTGCATATCATATCATAACGTGTTATTGGACTCAATTACCATAAATTACTCGCTTTAGTCATAATATAATTTTCATTATTAAAAGCCATAATTTTTAATTAAATTCTTTCATTCAATTGTGAGCTTTATATTAAAAACTCACTTTTGTATAACATATTATTTGATATAAACTTAGATTATATTCAAAAAAGAGAAATATTTTGATTGAAATGTTTTGAAGAATTTGAAGAAATGACTTCAATATTAAAAAATTTCATTTTCAAACAATTCATTACGAATGACAACTCAATGACTATTTCCTTATTTATTGACATTTCACCAAATTATGACAAATGTAGGATTGGGTCCATATTTAATGCCATATGAATTGAGATGTGGAACAGGATTTGAATGCCTTCTCATTTGTCAATATTTATAATACTAAAATTCAAACCCCCTTTCATTCAAGATTTCGTACTTTTTTTCTTCAATATTTTGTTTCTTTTATTAGAAAAACTTTTTGTACAGAATTTGTGCGAAATCATGATTGATGTGTTGGGGCCGACACTCAGTCAATATATACGGTGCTATAACTCATGTATTGAAACGCTTTTATATTAAAGAATATTAAGAATGGAATATATTTTCTCATAAATATGTTATCAGTTTTTAACGATTTTTGTGATATTACACAACATTGAGATATCTCTTAACGGACAGACATATGACCCAATGTTTAGCTAATCCGAAGAATATTTTTCAAATCAATTGTAATATTAATTCGATTTAAGTATTAAGAATTGGTATAAAAAGATTCTTTAGATCCAAAAAGGACTGAAAAATCATTTTTATTTTTACTTTCATTTATTTTCATTTCATTATTGGAAATAATTTTAAATCATATAATATATGACATTATTTTTCATAATTTTCTTATCATTACTTTATAAGACATCACAAAAAGTAATGATTTTTCGCATCTTTGAAGAATAATTGCATAAATAAATCATTTTTTCAACTTATCATTGAAGACAACTTAAGGACATTTTGCTCAAAATTGATATATTTGTCTAATTTTAAAAATGTTTTATTTTTTCTAAAAGTTATTACTTATATAAATATATTGAAGGCCTGGAAGTGGTATTCAATGTATGTAATCGAGTTTTGAACTAATAAAAAGAATTTATTTTAAAAACTAATATAATAAACATATTAATTAAAAATCATTTTATAATTATTTAATGTTATTAATAATAGAAAAATCAATACTTATTTTATTTTAAATTAAACTCAAAATCGATGTGAAATAAGTGATAAATATTGAAAAAAATTAATAAGAGTTTTTTGGTCTTTAATGAGAGTTAATTTCAATATATCCGAAGAGACTATTATTGACCAAATGGTAATGAATTCAAATAAACAGAAAAGTAAAGCAATTCCAATGACATCCCAAATGATTTCATTACATGAGAGAGAGAGAGAGAGAGAGAGAGAGAGAGAGAGAGAGAGAGAGAGAGAGAGACTCATAATTTCCGTTTGAAAATCAGTGGGAAATGGAGTCGAAGAGAACAATGAAAGAAAGCGTTATTTTGAGACATTATACGTGAAAATGTATCAAAATGTATCAAAATGTTTCAAAATGTATCAGATGCTCTCATCTCAATCAACACATTCGGCGCCTTATCTAAAGTTTAATTCAAATCACGTCTTAATATAATTTTCTTCATTCTCTCATCTGTTTTGAGACCTCTATTATTATGGACTCATTTGAATGTAGAGCCGAATCACAACTCATTTTTGTGATGATATTGAAAAATGAATAAATTATATAAAGAGTAGAGATATTCAAATTCAATACAACTTTGAGTTATGTAAATCACAGTCAAAAGTCATATCAACGCAACGTTTGATATATTATTAAGAAAACTAAAATATAATTAGATTTTATACAAAAATTAAAAACTAATGAATTTTTCAAAACCATATAATCAGAAAAATCTTGTCATTGACAAAAAAAAGTTTTTAAAATCTAAAGAATATATAAATTATAATTATATTGAATTCTTTGAATTATTTTGTGAATTAAATTATATTAAAAGAGAAGAATAAAATGAAAAGATTTTGTAATTCTCTGACGAATGAATGCAATGAAAGCTTTCATTGAAAAAGATGTGAAACTATTTTGATGTATTGAATTGCAGTCTTTCATTGAATCTATACATACTGTATGATAAAGATATGCATCCCTTTCCAGTCGACTCACAAATCAAATGCTGATTTGTTATTCAATTTCAATGTTGCAAATGTCGTGAATAGGGGTATAGTGAGTGACCGGCGCTTTATATAAATGATAGATTGAGATTACATGTCATTTCCAAATGATAAATGACATCCAAAATGACATTCAGCAATAAATTCAATAAATTTCTCTCTTTTTATATATCTATTGATTGCGAGTTTGTATTGAAATCGTGTTTCAAAAGAGAGCCATAAAAGTAGAAATGAATGAAAACTTGAAAACAGTCCTAAACTGAGGTGTAATTCAAGTCTAACTCAAATATAATATAAAATGCTTTTTAAATTTTTTGCTCAATTTTCACTCAAAAGAGTATTTCAATTCAAATGTCATTCAAACTCTTATAACAAAATTTAAAGTTTAATGTTTTTCTCACTAAAAAACGTTAACTTAATTAAAGGATGACAACTAAAACAGTAAAAATTCAGTTATAACTTACACGAGGATTCGTAATATAGTGTAAGTTTAACACTAATGACTGAATAATTTTTACGAAAAATGTGATAAATAATAAAAAATATCACATTTAGGAACAGAAAAAATCCCCTTATATTTCATTTATGATTACATTTTTTGTCAGACAAAAGGCTTTGAATATTTCAAACACTAATTAAATAATATTTTTCTGTTGTTATAAATTCTCAACAAAAGAAAAATACAATAAAATAGTAAAATAAATAGAAAAAGTAATTTAAATTATAAATAATTTAATGCAAAGAATGTTATGAAAGGAAAATATGTCAGAAAAAGTAATTCTCGCCAAACTATGTCTGAGAGCATAAAAATTCATTCATTATTACGAGATTAGAGACGAGAAAATTACATCCAAAGGGCTTTTGACAGATAAACGACAAGAAAATAAAAATTTCCTTTTGTTAATGGATTTTACAGCAAATCATTGCTTATAATCATTATTACAAACATAAAAATACATTTAAAACAATAGGAAATGAATGCATTTGTCACAGAGAAAACCATTCCTTAAATCAATAAAATGGCAAAAAATTAACAAAAAAAACAATTTAGAGATAAAACAAAATTGAATACAAAATGTGATAAAATCTAATGTAATCTAAGAATAGCCCTAAGATTTGCAGTTAATTTACAATTGAATTACAATTGAAATGAACTTTTTTTGCTTACAATTGAGTTATATTTAAAGTATAACAAATATTTATGTAATTATCTGACAAACAATATATAAATATTATAAGATTATAAGAATTCTTAGACTAATAATTGAAATAAAAAAGTTTGTGAAATGTTTTTAATTAAATTCTGTTATAATTAATTTCAAACATAAAAACATGAATTTATTTGTTTTAGACTCAGTCTGTCATCGACTAAATCTATCACAACTTTTCGTTATTCTTATCTATAACACAATCTATTAATAAAACAAAAGTCTTTTGTTGTTTTTCCGCAAAAATTTAATTAATTATTTTTTATAATAAATTTTCTTCTATTTATTAATAAAAATCTATCAAAAGTCATGAAATTCCTATAATATGCAAAACATAATAAATACAAAACTCTATTAAACATTATATAAAATATTATTGATTTTCATAAAAAAGCATTTCTTAAGCATTGCAACGAAGTGTCATTAAGGGCTGATACTAACCATGGAAATCTTTATGGAGAAATTGATTTAAAAATATATTTTTAATTGAAATCAAAAGAAAATAACTAAAAAAATAATATTCTAAAAAAATTAGCTGCCAACTTGCCCCTTAAGGGGCTTTTTTGAGCGAATTTATAAGTTTTGCTGCTAAATGATTTGCAGACAAACGCTATTCACTTTGCGATTAACTCAACTACTCTCTCAAACATCTGCGCTTAGAGACAACTTTGTAGACAAACACAACGCAAAGTGAATAGCGTTTGTCTACAAATCTTTTTGCAGCAAAACTTATAAATTCGCTCAAAAAAGCCCCTTAAGGGGCAAGTTGGCAGCTAATTTTTTTAGAATATTATTTTATTTGTTATTTTCTTTTGATTTCAATTAAAAAAATAATTTTAAATCAATTTCTTCATAAATATTTGCATAGTAAGTATCGGTGAATATGCAGTAACTTATTCTGAGGGATGGAAGGGATGGGCAAATATTTATAATCAAATAACAAGTCTGTCATTAGGTTTGAAATTAAGAAACGATTTAATTAATTACTAATAAAATCTTAACATTAAAACAACATTAAATACAAACGAAACGGTTTTAAGCGTTACTTAAATTAATGTTTTTTATTGAAAATCATTTTTTAATCATTACTTAAACTGATTAGTAGTCAGTATTAGACCTAATATCACAGGTATTATCAATGAAGCCATACATAAGTTATGGGTAATTAAATCCAACTAAAACACTGATAGCTTTTTAGATGAAAACTATAAAAAAAATCATAAATTTTGACAAATAATTATAATTTGAATGTTTTTCTAAATCAAAACATAAAAAATTAAAGTTATTTTCCTATTGAATACTATGTTCTCATTTCCTAACGGTTTGTGCATTAAATACAGATTTTCTAAATTAATGAACTCTTGGTTTGTGTGGACTTGAAATGAAAAATAGAAAGTCTGCACAAAACTGATGAATAGCTTAACATTTTTCATGATTTTATTCAAACAACAAATTAAAAGATAATAATAAAGAACAATAAAATTCAGTTTATAATAAATGAGTTGATTTAGCGATAAAAAATTGAAGGAAATGTTTAGAGAAGGGAAAGGGAGGGCAAGAAAGTGCGAAATGATTTATTACGTTAATTTAAAGCAAAACCTGACACTAATTTCATGAAAAAGAG
This sequence comes from Quadroppia sp. Gr-Ori-00064, assembly GCA_034700825.1. Taxonomy (NCBI): domain Eukaryota; kingdom Metazoa; phylum Arthropoda; class Arachnida; order Sarcoptiformes; family Quadroppiidae; genus Quadroppia; species Quadroppia sp. Gr-Ori-00064. Next base: position 168 of record JAQIXR010000015.1, on the reverse strand, counting down.
GCAAAGAATAAGAATTTTTTAAGACTGTTAAACATTAAAAGTGATTGTGAAAAATGAAATAAAGTAACCAAAACTGCGAGACTTTATTCAAACTAAGATTTATTCTGCTTTTTGAGTCAATAACTCAAAGAGAGAGAGAGAGAGAGAGAGAGAGAGAGAGAGAGAGAG
>JAQIXR010000014.1:0-97840 GCA_034700825.1 Quadroppia sp. Gr-Ori-00064 | reverse complement strand
AGATTCGATAATTTCATAATTAATTTGAATTCAAACGAAGAGCGAATCTCTTGTTTGAGGTCTTCTGCCGAAGAAGTTAAAGCAAATACAGAAAAACTGAATCAAGTTTTGATGGAATGGAACGAATTGAAAGACATGGCTCAGTCCAGACAGGATGCCCTACATGGGGCCAAACAGGTGCACACCTTCGACAGGAGTGCAGATGAGACCATTGCTTGGATCCATGAGAAGGATTCGAGCAATGCTTTGGATGACAGCAATACTCCTGAAGACGACTTGCAGTCAATTCAAGCACTCAATCGATTACAAGAAGGCTTTGAACGCGATTTGGCGGCAGTTAGAGAACAAGTGGAGGCGCTGTTAGAAGAGGCCAAACGATTGGCCACTCTTTTTCCTGACGCAAGCGATCATATCTTCGCTAAGAACTCACAGGTCAGGGAGTATTGGGATAAACTCCTGCAGAAGTCAGCCCAACGAAGACATCACTTATTAGAGACGGAAACACTGCAGACATATTTCGACGAATACAGAGAACTAATGGCTTCGATCAATGAGATGATAGCGTTGGCCACCGCTGAGGACGAACTGGCGGACAGGGATGTGATCAGTGCTGAATCACAGCTCAATCGACACAAAGAGTATAAGACGGAAATCGACGCAAGACTCGACTCGTTCATCAAATTCGCCAAAGAAGGAGATATTATCATAAACTCTGGACACTTCATGTCTGGAGAAGTGCGCGAACGCATCGACCGTTTGAACGGTGCCCACAAGAATCTGATGGATATTTGGGATAAGAGAAGAATTATTTTCGAACACAACTTAGACGCTCAACAGTTCCGATACGACGCCCAACAACTGGAGAGATGGTTAGACACGAGACATGACATGATAACTGACGCTAATTTAGGCGATTCTATCGCCGACGTCGAAGACCTGATCCGTAAACACGAAGACTTCGAAAAAGCAATCGAAGCACAGGAGACAAAACTCAAGTCTATTCAGAGGTTGACTCTTATCGAAGATCACTTCAGACAACAAAAACTAGAAGAGGAACGGATGAAAAAGGCTGAGCTGTCTCGAAGAGAACATGAAAGAGTGCAACAAATGAAACAAAAGGAACAAATGAGGATTTTGGACGAAAGAAGACATGAAGACAATGAGTGGTACGACAACAACAACGGAGACGTTCGCAAAACTAGTCATGAAATCGATTCCAATTCCAAAGGTTTGGTCAAAAGAGTTGAAAACCTTTTGATTCCAAAAGCCGTCAAAAGAGCCGAAAGCGTCAAATTCGCGTCACCTAAAAGGACCCCGAGTTTTACTACCAGAAGAAGAAGCTTTAGATCAACAAAAGTGATAACTGTAGAACCGGATCAGTTGCCGCCCGTCGAGTGCGAGGGAATGTTAGATCGCAAACAAGAGCTCCAAACGGGTGGTAAAAAAGCGACGGTCAGGTCATGGAAGACATTCTATACAGTTCTTTGTGGACAATTGATGTGCTTTTTCAAAGACAAAGAGAACTTCTTCGGCAATCAGGCGTCTGCGCCACCCTTTTCCGTATTGGGTGCCAAATGTTCCCGAGCTTTGGATTACACGAAACGCAAACATGTTTTTAGACTTCAATTGAGCGATGGATCAGAATATCTGTTCACTTCCAACGACGACAACCGAATGCAGGAATGGCTCAACAAAATCGCATTCCACGCATCCCTTCCCCCGTCGATGCAACTGCTCAGCTATGACGCCCATAAGGACGCCTCCATATATAGCGGCGCCGCCAACGACTCGACCATCAAGTCATCCAATAGTGACAGTCATTCACCACAAACAAACACTGTCTCCAAATGCGAGACTTCGAGTCAGAGCTCTTCATCACCGGAATTGAGCCGAAAGTCTTCTGTTTCGTCGAATCCAATGCCTGCCAACACTTCCCGTTCATCCGTTCAAATACAGATCAATAACAACTACCCATCGGTTCCACCGAACGATTCGATGAGCAAAAGAACACCTCCATTACCGCCGCCGCGAACAACAAACCCTCAAAAGACATCTCCCGAACCAACGGATCCGATGACAGAAATCGATTCATTTCATCAAAGGTCAGTCAGTGATGGCTATGACCTGAAGAGGGACGAAGTGGACCATCAGAGGAGAGGTAACTTCAGGCAAAGCTATCCATTGAGAGAACATAACGGAAATCATAGCAATCATTGCGAGGAAAGTAAGACATGATTTGAAGTGCTTTTTATATGTGTTTTAAATACCAATTCGTTTGCCATTCAGTAATCAATCCCTACTCTAATAACGCATACCTACCGTCCGGCCCAACACATACCTATCCAGCACATACCGGCCCTTTTAATGCATATAACACTCGTTCGGCTTATAATATGAATGTAAATTCTGTGCCGCTTTCAATGTATGCCTTTCCCACACACACTGAAACCGATTCTGAAGCAGAAGAATGGCTTTCCCATCAACTGGACCTCAGATACGGTCCGTTCGCATGTCTTTTGTTGCTTTAAAATCGCTTTTCCCATCAAATGCTTTGTTTTTGATCACTTTTGTCAAAGAATTTGTTTTTAACCATTCCTTGCATTACAGCCCAAACCACATATCAAAACATTCCTGTGGCCAGACATATGAGTCTCCCGCCAAACACCCGACCATCGGATCAATTGGAGCCGACGTATACGACAGAACACACAGTTATGACTAATATCACATCGAGTGAAGAAGAGATCCCGTCTTCGGGGTCGCAAAAGACCAAGAAGAAGGGAGTCATGGGTTTCTTCAAACGCAATAAATAATTATTATTTGATTTATGTTTTCGTTATTTTTCATCACTTTTTCATTGATAGCAAAGAATTAATTGTTTTCATATTTACTATAACTATATATAAACAGAATATTCTTATCGAAAGAATTTGTACAAAAGAATAATTTATTTTTTCTAGTGTTTTGGATCAGTCTTTGTATGAGAGTTGTGTCAAAGAGTCAGACAATTGATAATAATGTACAAACATTTGGATATTTTTTGACTAATAATTGAAATCCATTTTTAAGATTATTTTAATTACTTTTGTATCAATTGTTTCATAAATACAAAGAAATTCGCAAAAAGTTTTTTAACAAAATTTATATATTTTTCAATGAAATAAAAACTTAATTAAGACTTAATTATCTAATTATTGGATCAATTGATTCGAAATCATTAAACAATTGATTATTTTTGATAACGTTTTAAATATTTATTAAAATTTTGATCAAAATTATAGAAATTAATAAATAATTGTTTTTTAAATGACTTTTGAATACATTTTATATTAAATACAAAAAAAAATTCATTAAAATTATTTGCAAACAAAACCACAAGAATTGAGAAGAATATATGAATGAATTAATGGCAATAAAAGTGAAAATATGCGTAAGTTTTGCAGAATATTATAATAAAAAATAAATACATTAAACAAAAGACGAAACAATTCATTGATTTTGTGGCAAAGAATCCAATAATGTCTGGATTTGATGTAAAACCATTTCGTTGTCACAAACACACTCTTGTCGACCATAGGGTGCCATAAGAGTCACCGCATATGCTATACAAAGGGAGCCGTCGTCTGACTCCACACATGGGATCCGATTCTTAAGCAACCAATTGATGACATTTCGCTTCCTTTCGGTGAGCTCTTCGTCGGTGAAAGTCCTGTCGTTGTCTTCAGCCATCGATGTCGACAACAATCGGTTCAAATCCATCGTCGAGTCATTGTTGTCATCGCTGTTGTCATCGACTAATTCAATAGATCTGATGGAATGACTCATCGCTATCACCACTTTGGATGTGTTTGTGTCCAAGTCTTTCACAATCAATGCAATGGTTTGTGTCATCGGATCAATACATTTGAGACAACCCGTATGTGAAGACTTTATTGTCTTCAACTCAACCTTTTTGTTGATATATTTGCAGTATTTGTTCATTATGTCCATATCTGAAGACATAATGCTTTGATCACTCATTAGATCCAAAGAACTAAATTTAATTGTATTTAATTTTTTTGACAAAACTTTTTGTTTTGAAAATAAAATCAAAAAACTTTGAAATCTATTCAAAGATAACGTAAAATAAATATTGTTTTCAAACATTGAAATGTGTTTTAAATGAAGACATTATTCATAACCAAATGTTATGTCATTTTCATGTGATTTCAAAATCATTTCAAACTTTTTAATTGTTTTTAATTCATGTCTTTTGAAATCAATGCCAACAAATCGGTGACAAATCATTGCTATAACTGATCCAAAGATGCCATTCATTGGATTACACGTAGGTTTGTATTGATTGACAACTTTTCAGAAATGAATGTTCACTTTTCCCCCTTAAGGGGCCGGTTATCACGGGATGGAACAGAGGGAACACTATATGACCGCATGTCGGGTCGCGTGTCAAGAGGTTAGGTCTTAAGACATGAGTTCAGACAATGAGACTTTGATTTTGATGAACAGTCGATGAAATACCTGAACGGGAAGTGTTCGGCAATCGATGGTCTCATTCATGCCATCTCTTCACTGGAAGACAACTGTTGGACAAACGCTGGTTTGGGATCTAATCTGAATTCAAGTGGTTTTGTTGAATGTGACGCAAGTCTTATGGATGGCTCTGACCTCAGATGGGGTGCTGTCGGCGCTCTTCAGGGCATTAAGAATCCAATAAAAGCCGCCGAATGTGTGCTGAGAGGACAGACCAAACCCATGCCTTTGGGTTTGATAGCACCCAACCTATTGGTAGGCGACGGCGCCCGACATTTTGCTCTTAAGAACGGCTGCATATCTTCTGATCTCATAACTGGTAAGTGATTTGAGTTTGAATTGAAAGACTAAAATCGGATCAAATGTTAGACAAATCGAAACAAACGTTCAATAAATACAAACGAAGATTGGATTCAGTGATGAAAGAGGAAAACGATTGTCTCAGTGTTAAACACAGTCGTCTCGACACTGTTGGGGCCGTATGTGTGGACTGGGAGGGCAATGTGGCCAGTGGTGTGTCCAGTGGTGGTATAGTTCTTAAGCCCTCTGGAAGGATAGGACAGGTATTGGACAATGAAATTGATTTCTATAATTGAATTCAAATGATTGAAGGCATCAATGATGGGTTGCGGCGCTTGGGCTCAGCATAACATAGCGGTCACCACTACAGGGGTCGGCGAGTACTTAATTAAGACAATGTTTGCCAAAGAATGTGCGAATCAGTTGTTGAATACAAGCGATGGAAATGTTTTGAATGGTTTGAACAAAGCTTTCAAACAAGGATTCATAGGTAAGGCCTCAATGACTGTCCATTTGATTGATTGATACATCCATTCCTCGATGACTTTCATTGAATAGACTCACCATTCCTTCAGACCATTCCAATCGATGACAGACTCGCAGGAGTTCTGGCATTGATTTATGATAAGGACTGTTCACAAACAGAGCTCCTGTGGGGTCACTCCACGGCCTCCATGTGTGTCGGGTATATGAGCTCAACGGACAGTAAGCCGAAGACATTTGTGTCTGAAATGTCCTCTCAATCAAAGCCCGGAAAGTCTTTCAAAACCGAAGCAAAACTTATTAAATGATTTGTTTATAAATTATTTTTTATTTTCTTTTAAAATTTTATCCAAATTTGGTATATCTTTAAGAGAGAACTGAGCGGAACCCCTCTCCAGGGGCTGTCTGTGGGAGGGGTCGGGTTTCCAACCGATCAAATAAAATATCTGAAACGTTGCCGGAATTGAACCGTCAGTATTGCCATACAGTGTCTGATATATGGCCGCCGCCGACAACAGGGTCTCTCTGTGTAGATATCGCTTACCATTGACTAAAACATTGTTTTCTGCCATTCCTTTCAAGTCTTGCATCAACTCAAACATTGTCGGGTAATTCACTTTAATCTCATCCGTGTCTATAGTAACCATTGTATAACCGGATCGGTTTAAAAGTGATCCGATGTCTTGAGATGTAATGAATGGCGATATGTGTGGACCAAAGCCTCCCTCCCGTTCCTGTTCTGCCATTTGAAGAGAACAGCGCAGTTCGAAAAGGGTTTGCCCACCAAAGAGGGCAGCGATGAATGCGCCGTCGTTTTTAAGACACCGAAGAATCTGATGAAAAGTTGGTTAAAATGAGATAAAAATGAATGAATGGATGAATACCTGAGAGAAAGCTTTCGGCAAATCGTTGATCCAATGCATACTAAGACTACTTATGACTAAATCAATGCTATTGTCTCTCATCGGAAGACTTTCGTCATCGATGACCAGTTTGAGTGTCTCAATGCCATCGATGGCTGGCATTCGTTGCAGACATTTATGAGATGTGTCACAACATATGAGACAATCCATCACTTCCTGAGGAATGCATTTTTGGCAAAATTTAAAAATAATTTTTAATTTGAATTTTATTCAAACTTTTGTTAAGTATTTTGCGTTAAATCCCTTATAAGATCCAAAGTCGACCACAAGAGGAAAATGTCTTTTGATGTCATAAACTCTGTCCACAACTCTATAGGCGATCTCATCCTTCAAATAGTCATAGTTTTGACATTCATTCAAATCAATTGAAATCTCTTTTTGCAGTCGTTTTGCATTTGAGTTAAAAATATGAATATTTGACAAATGTTTGCATTGAATACAGTTTTGGCGGAAGTGTGAGAAATGTTTCACAAATAACTTCATGTAATTCATAGCTATTTTCAAAATGATTACAAAAAAAAAACAAATTTAAAAAACTTTTTCAAATTTAAAGTCCATTTGAAAACAAATACAATTTGTTGACTAAAAACACAGACCAGACGTGTGTTTAGCAAAGCAGACATTTGGGTCTTTTACTCAGTATTGAATGCGTTGAGTTTTGTACTACAAAAAGGACTTGAAGTCATTGGACGTTATTTGTGAATATTTGAGATATATTTGAAAAATATTTTTATTGCGAAAATCGTCAAAAATTTGGTTAAAATATTTGTTTATAAATTATTTCAATTGATATTTCCATTACTTATACCTACAATGGCTTACATTAATTCACGTAAGACTTGATATGATTTATGAAATGACTTTCATTAAATGCAATCCTCAATCAGGGGGTCAAATGGTGGACAAGAAGCCGTTGAGTTGGTCGACACCCTATGAACTAATGATAGCTTTATTTAATTTTATTTATTTTTTGTGAGTTTTTATGTCTTTTATATCAAAACACATTTTAATGTATTTTTCATATATTTTTCATTAGTTTTCAAACTTTATTTCCTTTCGGATCGAGTTCTGGGGATAGGAATACCCGTCGGACTGATGGCCGAGGAGGTGGAGGAGGCGGTGGTGGGGGCGGAAGAGCGCCTAAAAGTAATTTCCGAACTTTGGGCAGCTGTGGAGGCCCTGGAGCTCCCCCTGCAGGGGGATGAGGTTAAGGGTCGAGTCGTTAAATATAATTTTGTTAAACGACTCAACTTTTGAATGAATGGACAAAAAATGTCTACAAATGAAGAAAATTCTCGAAAAGTCCCAACACTTGAGAATTGTCTGAAGAGATATGACTGTCCTCTCATTAAAACTAATGTTTTATTTGTAATAAAAAGTTTTTAATAAAAAAAGTTTACATCAAATGAAAAGTCGTATTAAAAACGTTATTTCAATACATGTTTTCAATACGTTTTGCAATGTTTGACGACTAGTCTATACCAGTATTACTCACAAACACATACCTGTGCTCACAAACACCGTTCGATATATGAGAAGTGCATTACTGTTGAGAAATATTAAGGAAAAGTGAACTAAAAAAATAACTAAAATTAAAGATAGAAATGAATGTAAAATCAAATTCAATGTCAAAATGCAATCAAAAAACAAATGAAAGAAATGTTAAATAAAATAAAAATAATTCAAAGTTAAGACAAAAGGCATTAAATGTATAATTATTTTGAGATTCAGTTACAGAATATTCAATATATTTGCGAAAGATTTTTCAAATTCTGTGAGTTTCTCAAAACGGCTTTCCCTAAGCTAATTCGTTTTAATCACTTCAACCCCACTGTCCTTAAGACCAAATCGTCTCAATTTGTAAATGTCTAAACAATTCATATGTATTTCCGGTGTTTTGTTCCGGAAATAAATTCCTTTAATTTGACGACAATTTTCAATGACTTTCAAAACAATTGATTCTCTGATCTGAGCCGAAGAGTTGCCACCAGTGAGTGATATCAACTGAATGTCCTTTAGTTTCGACAACGAATCAAATGTTTGATCAGTTATTGAGACACTCTTTAAGACAATGGTTTGAAGTTTTGGCAAATGTTTGTCAATGTCTGCGAAGAAGTCATCGCCGATAAAGGGTTTACTTTGGCTTACATTCAAATTCAAATTAATTAATTTCTGACACCCTTTAAGTGATTCACTCTTCAGCTCAAAGACATCCATCTCTTCCGTGCAATACATTTGAAGACCTAATCGTTTCAATTGTTTGAATGAATTGAAATAATTGTTCAAAATCTTTGGATATGTTTTGCATTTGCCGTCAAAAGAGAAATGAATTGCTTTTAAGTTCAGACAATTGTCTGCAATTGGTTTAATGTATTCAATGTATGACATCTTCAGCTGAACCACGAGTGACACCAGGTTTGACATCTTGGAAATGCTGGCGAACAGTGATGTCAACGCATAGTTAGCATTGTCTTCAGCCATATCTCCAGCCATGTCCAAAGGCATGTCTTCTGTTTCGAAATCAGTTCCGATATTAAGTGATTGCAAACTATTTTGATTGCATTCAACCAATGCCTCGAATTTGAGGGCTGTAGAGAAGACGCAAACCCTTCAGATTCTTCACCACACACTCGTCGGATCCCTTCTTGAAGGCCACCTTAAGGTCACTGTCATATCGTATGACAAGATATGAAATGAATGGAAACAAATGAAGAATCGGTTTCTTGTGTCTCATTGTTATGACAATTGACTTCATATTTGGTCCAAACTTCTTGAAGAAGGCTTTAATGGTCTTATTGTAGAGACCACTGAAATTGGCGCCAATTTTGTTGATATTATTGCAGTTTTTGGTCAACAGTTGAAACACTTCTTCGCTATTATCGCAATCATAATAGTATTCATTCATATAAATGGATCTAATGTTCGGACACTTCTTCACCATTGACTCAATTGTCTTCAAATCGAATTGATTTTTATTATCTTTAATAACCATATCATACGAGAAGTCATCGAAATTGAGCTCATTTTGGGTCTTAAAGACCAATCGCTGCCACTGTTTGGACACACATTCGCATCTCATTCTGTCTTTGAATCGGAGGTAACTTAAGATGAATTCAATCAAATCGTCGCCAAATCGCTCGAAGGAGTCTTTGCTGTGGATTTGATCCATGTTTTCAATGATAACTGAATTGAAAACACTTTTTAAGAGATATTTCATGTGATGTAAACCCAAGACATCGACCGGAAGTGTTTTGTACTAATTGTGGGTATGATATGATGTGATGGAAACCCCCTTCAGGTGTCTCCAACACCCATACATGGGTCAAAGGGGGGCTCAGAGGCAGGGGTTCACGAGATTGGCATTTATTGTAACGATATATGTGAACAGACTGTGAGTTAGTCTATGACTCGTTTCCTCTATTTGTAGGCAATTCGAGAAAAGTCTATAGAAATAAAGTGCAAAAATCGTCGTCCAATCGAAGGGCTGATTAACAACCAGTACTCATACCGACAGCCAATGAGAGCACGGCTTTGAAACTATGCGTTGACTGACATATAAAGTGAAGACTTTGTATAAAACACTTTAATATCGTTTCGTTGTTTCAAACATTCGTTTCATTCAAACAATACTTTAAATCAGTTTTAATTCTCAAATTCAATCTCAATTCAATGTAAGCAATGAATGAATTATTAGTTTTTGTAATAAATTTTTGATTTAATTTAATGTAATTTATATTTATTTAATGTTTTGCAATGAATTTAATGAAAAAATCTCTGATTTGATTGTCGTCTGAATTGAGACGCAATTCAATTGAACGCCATTTTCATTGAAATCTGTTTTTCAATTTAAATACAATTTATTGTTTATTTGAAACCATTTTTTGTCATTAAAATTGATTTCAATTATAATTTGTGTCCAAAAACAGACAAAATGCAGATCTTTGTGAAGACGTTGACCGGAAAGACCATAACCCTTGAGGTCGAGCCGTCGGACACCATAGAGAACGTGAAGGCGAAGATTCAGGACAAGGAAGGGATACCTCCAGACCAACAGAGACTGATCTTCGCCGGCAAACAACTCGAAGACGGACGGACTCTCTCTGACTATAACATCCAAAAGGAGTCGACCCTTCATTTGGTCCTCCGTCTGAGGGGAGGAATGCAGATATTTGTGAAGACATTGACCGGAAAGACCATAACCCTTGAGGTCGAGCCCTCCGACTCTATTGAGAACGTGAAGGCGAAAATCCAGGACAAAGAAGGCATTCCTCCGGATCAGCAACGGTTGATCTTCGCCGGCAAACAGCTCGAAGACGGACGAACCCTATCTGACTATAATATACAAAAGGAGTCGACTCTTCATTTGGTTCTTCGTTTAAGGGGTGGAATGCAGATATTTGTCAAGACATTGACCGGAAAGACCATTACTCTTGAGGTCGAGCCCTCCGACACCATCGAGAATGTTAAGGCCAAGATTCAGGACAAAGAGGGCATTCCTCCGGACCAACAGAGGCTGATCTTCGCCGGTAAACAACTAGAAGACGGAAGAACTCTTTCCGACTATAATATCCAAAAGGAGTCAACCCTTCACTTAGTTTTGCGTCTGAGGGGAGGAATGCAGATATTTGTCAAGACATTGACGGGAAAGACAATCACTTTAGAGGTCGAGCCCTCGGACACCATTGAGAACGTTAAGGCGAAAATCCAGGACAAAGAGGGCATTCCTCCGGATCAACAGAGACTGATCTTCGCGGGCAAACAACTAGAAGACGGCCGAACCCTATCTGACTATAACATCCAAAAGGAGTCGACCCTTCATTTGGTCCTCCGTCTGAGGGGAGGAATGCAGATATTTGTGAAGACATTGACCGGAAAGACCATTACCCTTGAGGTCGAGCCCTCCGACACCATCGAGAACGTTAAGGCCAAGATTCAGGACAAAGAGGGCATTCCTCCGGATCAGCAACGGTTGATCTTCGCCGGCAAACAACTCGAAGACGGACGGACTCTCTCTGACTATAACATCCAAAAGGAGTCGACCCTTCATTTGGTCCTTCGTCTTAGGGGTGGGTTAGGGTTAGGACTCCTCTCCTAATTGTGTCTTAAATTTGACTGAAATGTAGTTTTTATTATAATTTGAATAAAAGTATTAAAAGATTTTAAACAAAAATTGTTTTGCATTTGATTTGACGGTAATTGAAATATAGGTCACAATTGGATGCAATCGTTTCGTTCACTTTTATTGAACTCAATTTCGTAAATACTTTTTGAATAAATTTATGAATTTTTTTATTAAATGAAAAAAATTGAAATTCTATTCAATATATAATATCTGTAGTAATGAAGAAATGTTGAAAACTTTCAACGAATTGGGAATTAATTTGAAAAAAAGTGGAGAATATATGACTTGATGTTGGGATCCGTTGATCGACTGTTTTCAAAGAATATTAATATTATTGTAGAATAAGTGCTATTGAGGGGAACAATAGCTTTGGCCATATCTTCGAAGCTATGCCAAGAATTTTTCTAATATCTGACGCTCAGGCTATGGCTCAGGCAGTGGCACAGGCAGTGTCACAGGCAATGGGCTGTCATATTATTAATATGATTAACACTAAACTTGTATTGAATTTGAGCACAACTTCTCTCTCATTCACTTTTCATCACTCATTTGGATGTAATGAAAGTCCAAACACTTCTTCACTTCTTAAAGGCTTCAGTCATTTGAAGCCTTCGTTTAAAAAACACTTTTTGCATATAATGTGAGCCAACCCTAACTGTCGTTCCGTTCGGCTGTCGCTGATAGAAAAAAGTGCAGTAAGTGTTTGACTAAGTAGTCATGTTTTGCCTTCTCTTCCACTCTATTATCAGTTTATGATTCTTCAGTTAAGATAACTTTCATTCAAATTGATCTCAACATTGTTTTGAGTGTTATTTCACGACTTGTTTTCATTGCTTTCATTTGAAACAAACAATCGATTCTTGAAAAATGCATTACTTTATGCACTCGAAGATTGCGCTCCAACTTTTTAAGCCTTTCCGCACATTTTCGCCAATTATTCTCGTTTTGATCATTAAGTTATGGCAGCGATTAATAGTGTTTAAGTGATATCAAGAACAATATGAATGAAAACCCGGAACCAATTAGTTGTTGAAGTTTGCTATAAATATTGCATTCATTTCTTCATTAATTGAATTTATAAAAAACGATAACTTCTTGTGAAATGACATCGCTTTCAATGGAAAACATTGAGAGTATGGACGACAAGTCGTTTTGTGAGGTCGGCGTTCAGGTGGATCTGACACCCCATCGAACACCCCTTCCGAACAAATCACAGCATTTTGTAGATTTAGGTCTGTTTTTGCATTTATACAAAATCTGCAAAACCTTTCAATTGAACATACTTTCCAATCCAGGCTATGATTCACTCCATTCGACACCAAAACTACTGCTTTCCGAACAGAAAGTCCATTCGAAGCACTTCGAGAGTGAGGAACTGGAGGACAATGTCAGTGAAAATAGCAGTACTGTTATTATGTCGAAATGGAAACAAAAGTTTTCAAAATTTCGCACACAATTAGCCAACAGAAAAATATGTAAAGAAAATGATAAAAATAAAATCAATGCTCTGAGAAAAGTAAGTGATCCGGGTATTGATAAAATAGAGAATGGTGAACCGCCTCGACTCGAATGGGGCAAAAAAATTGATTTTCTTCTTTCTATCATTGGATTTGCCGTCGATTTGTCAAACGTTTGGAGGTTTGAAAACATTATTAATTTTTTTAAATATTTTATTTTATTTGCTATTCATTTGAATGAGATATGACTTACAGATAAAACATTTTCTATAGGTTTCCATATCTGTGCTACAAGAATGGCGGCGGTATGTCATGTTCTCTACTATCTATACATTCACTATATATGCAGAATTCAGTGCAGAATTTTATAAGAATTTTATCAAAGAATAGTTTATTTCAATGAAAACATAAATTACTTCAACCCTTATTTTCCCAAAATCAATCAGGGGTTAAAAAATAAATAAATGCCTTGAAAATGCAATGAAAAAGTTCACTAAAAAACTATAATTTTTTTTGTATTCTTTTGTCCAAACAATTGAACAAAAATTCTTATTGTTTTTCATACATAAAATAATGAAATATTTTCTAAACCTTAACTTTAGGTGTATTTCTCATCCCTTACACATTTTTTCTAATATTCGGTGCTTTACCGCTATTTTTTCTGGAGCTATCTGTGGGTCAGTTCACCAAATGTGGTCCCATAACGATGTGGAACAAGATATGCCCTCCCATGAAAGGGATCGGCTATTGCTGTGTTCTCATCTCATGGTACGTCTCCTTCTACTACAATGTGATCATCGCGTGGACCACGTATTACATCATTAAGACACTGACATCAGGTATGGCTCAGGAGTTCATGTGGTCATCTAATCGCCATAACCCTTGAACAGGGGATCTGATGCCTTGGCAGCACTGCCACAACGACTACAATACTCCCAATTGTTTTTCCGTATCTCAGATGCAATCGATTAAATGCGAGACAAACGCCACATATAATCACAACTACAATGAGACCAATGATTGCATACGAATTAATCTAACGAATAGGAGTTCTCCGACAGAAGAGTTTTTTTGGTAAACATTTTAATTGAGAAAATTTTAATATAAAATTGATTAATAACTTTATGTGAACTGAAATGAAGAGCAAAATCTAATTGTTGTCTAATATAAAGAATTTATTGATTTAGATGTTCTTGAAGTTTGACATCATTTGCATCCTATATATCACTGAAAGCAAACATTTCAATCATTTAGAGCTCAATATATTTTCAATTCATTTTTGATCTCATATTAAATGCTTAATTAATTTCTATTCTTTACAAAGGGGGCAATAAGTTAAATATATCCCGGGTCTAATTATAGAAAAATTATCTCATTTTATATTTTAATTTTAATCAAAATAAAAAATCGATAAAACAATCAAATTATTCACAAAAGGCGAGGACTTCTAGAGATCAACAAATCTGATGGTCTGTCAGGAATGGGAACACTTAGGCCTGAATTGCTGGGATGTCTGGTTTTGGTCTTTTTTACCCTTTATTTCTCATTATTCAAAGGCGTTAAATCTTCGGGAAAAGTATGTTTTGTTACTTTTAAAGCACTTTAAAAATTGAATCCATATTTTTGACCATCAGGTGGTTTGGTTCACAGCAACCGCCCCTTACTTTATACTCACGATTCTTCTTATTCGAGGGCTATTCCTTCCCGGCGCTGGTATGTTATGTTCAACACTGACGATATGGTTAAGAATTATCCCAAAACTCATTTCCAGTGAACGGTATTCTCTATTACATAAACCCTCGAATGGAGAAGCTGTTGGAACCGTCTGTTTGGGTGGACGCGGCGGTACAGGTCTTCTATTCTATAGGTGTTGGCTTTGGAGTCCATTTGACGTATTCTTCGTTCAATAAATTCAATAACAATTGCTATCGGTTTGTATTGAGTGAAGGAATTCATGCATTCATTGCAACTGTCCATCGATTAGTGATTGTCTGATAACGGCTTCAGTGAACTCTTTGACGTCTTTTTACTCGGGTTTTGTGATCTTCACGTATTTGGGTTATATGGCGGACAGTATGGATAAGCAAATAGAGAACGTGGCCTCAGAGGGATATGGACTTGTCTTTCAGGTACAGCCAATTGAGTGGCCATTCATTGTCTTAGGTATTTCTGTTCTGCATTCCCTCAATAGGTCTATCCCGAGGCCTTATCTACCCTTCCTTTCGCCAAATTCTGGTCATTATTATTCTTCATAATGTTAGTCACATTAGGAATCGATTCTGCGGTCAGTTTTTAATATAAAAATATTTTTCTGAATATTATTACAAAAATTTTAACATCGATTAAGAGATAATAAGATTTTTGATGACATGTTCTTTCGTAAAGATGGGAGGATTGGAAGCAGTGATCACAGGCTTTATGGAAGAATTCAATATAAAGCGCATAAAAAGGGAATATTTCACAATAATTGTGATTTGCACCTCATTTGTGGGCTCATTGGTTAACTGCACTCAAGTAATGACTGAATGAATGGATTGAATGAGAATTACATGAAATGACAAATGCATTGAATGATTGAAAGGGCGGCGGATATACAATGGTTTGGTTTGACGCATATTCTGCAGGAATATCACTCCTCTGTTCGGCAATGTTTGAGGCAATGGCCGTCACCTACTTCTACGGTGAGTGTCGACCGCTTTCAAAGGGGGCATACCTTATCTGTTTGGCAATTAGGATCCGATCGATTCTGTGGTGATATTCAAAAGATGATAGGATTCCGACCCAACAGGTATTGGGTGCTGGCCTGGAAATACATATCTCCCGGTTTTCTAATGGTATTCCTCTCTCAAATGAGATGTCATAATGAAATTGAATTGAAATCCCCTTCCAGTGCGTGATTGTCCTCTCAGTCATCAATTCTGAGAGTCTCTCGTATTATAACTATGATTACCCCCTTTGGGCAACGATTGTGGGCTGGATGTTCACACTGTCATCAATTTCAGCCATTCCTATCTATGCATTCATTTATTGGATCAAAAAAGTCAATTCAAAGCGAAATATGAATATGAATTGCGTTGATATGAATGATATGAAAGAGATTTCCGGTATTAAAAGCTTTGAAAACTTTGTTGCAATTCATGACTGAAACAAATGTTATATTTTTCAGAGACCAGGGCTATTATGATTAGGAATGACATGAAACCCAAGTCCAACAACTCTCCTATTTATGTGTGATTCATATTAGTCGACATTATGTCCAAAATTTTGTCCAAATTATCACATATTCATAAGTTATATCAAATGTAAAATAATCTCAAAAAATATTAATGTTTTTTTTGATTGATTTCAAAAGAAGTCAATCAATGAATATATCGTTATATTTAAAGTTGAAATCTATTTGTGTTTTAATTGTAATTAAATATTAATATTATATAAAATAGTCATAAATTCTAATCGTTTCGAAGTTTGCATTAAAAGTAATTATTATATTAAATGTATATAAAAATAACTCATTATATATAGAGTCAGACATTGTTTTGAAATCATTTCTCACTCTTTGATGACTTCAAGCAATCACAATGAATTGATTATGATTATTGCACCTTGGTCACCCTTGGTGGTGTGTTGTGCAAGATTAATAGCAAGATTAATGCAATGATTGCTTAACTCATGAAAAGTTGTGAAAATGAATTGTAAGAACGACTGTATAAATAGCAATACATTCATAGCATTGATATTAATGTGAATAAAAGTCATAAAAAGTATTCAATTATTTCAAAACACATGCAAAACATTGACTCAGATTTCACTCTTAATCTCATATAATCTCTTCGTTTTGACCCCTTTCCCATCCCTTTCCCATCCCATCCCATGTCAGCTGACGACAAGGCATTGCAAGTGGTGTTTGTGTCTCAAAAATGGATCGACTTTTGAATACGATATACAAATATGTCTTAAGACTCGATCGCATTGTCTTTGTTTGCATCCAAAGTGACAGTGGAATAAGTGATGACTTCAAGCAGTTCTGTCTGAAGACAACTGTCGTTACCAATGATTGTCTCACTTTCAGTCGACTCTTCGCCGCCAAAACCGACACATCCTATGAGACGGTTATCAACAGATATTTGAATGGTTTGAATCCAAGTCGTGATTATATCTCAAGAATTGATTCAAACAATTATTTGACTGAAAATCAAAAACATTTTTGTGTTTTGTATTCAATACTAAATGAAAGACTTTTTTCGTTTGTGTTAAACAAGTGTATATTCTTTGAAGAGATTGGTCTCAATTGCTATCAACAGATGACTGGCCTTTTGGTCATTAACGTTGTCTTCAGCTTCAGATCAAATCAGATGAATGCAAACGATGACCAAAACCACAAACCATTGTATCGTCAAAACATATCATCTTTTGTGACCAAACGACTCATCGATGATATCGCGGGAAATGTGGTCACCAATGAAGACATGGATACAAACACAGGTATGGATGGAAAGGGAGGAAATGGATCCAAAAGTGATCTAATAGTGCGTAAATCAATGCTATATTCGCGACAATCTTCGGGCCATTTGTCCAAAAGACATCTTCTGACCAAAGATTTTCTTCAATGCAATCAATTGTTCTCAAATATATTCACTTCTTCGGCAAAGCTGTTCTCGACCAACACTAAGAGGAAGTTGTGGTCAATTCTGTATCACATGATAACTAAACACAAAACCTGTCGTTTTGACAAACTTTTGGACAAAATATGTCCAATAGATCCCGGGTTTCCAAGAAGTAGTGACCGCAACAAAACTGGTTATAACTTAGACTTGTTTTCGACTCACAAACAGATCGTTAAATACATTCATTCAATACTTCTTCACATTATTCCCAACCAATTGTTTGCCACAAAAAGTAATTTCAAACGATTTTACACTAATTGCAAACTTTTAGTCACAAGTGGTTTGAATACTGTTCTCCACATCTCTGACATCAAGAGTGGCATCAAATTCAATGATATTCAATGGTTCGAAGAGTTCGTTGACACCGATAATGCGGAACTGATTTGCGATGAACTGATCCAATGGTTAACACAATACTTATTAATGATATTGAAGTCTAAGTTTTATATAACCGAGAGCTCGAACAACAGATCCCTTCTCTTCTTCTATCGATTCAACTTATGGCAGAAAATGCAGACCAAAGCCATTGAGAAGATAATCAGTAAAAATCAATTCGAGTTAATCGACAGCAAACACATCGATGACTTTATTCCCAAAGACTCTTCAAAAGTCTTGAGTATGTCTTCGTATCGATTGGTTCCGAAATCGAATGGTTTTCGACTATTAAATCGACTTAAACCCACCGATGGATCAGATCTGAAGCAAATGAAAGAATGTCTTAAATCGACTCTAATTATACTGAAAAAATTGAGAATAATTTCATCGAATAATTCACAGAATATTCAGGAATCGCTTCACCAGAATATATTGAGATTGAAGTCATCTCAAGACATGAACTTATTTTCGAACCTGTATTTCATTCGCGCAGATATTACCGAATGTTATCCTAATATCAATCAAAACAAGATGTTTGCCATCATTGACCGACTGCTGGAATCGATAACATTTGACAATAGGATAACAGTCAAAGAATTCGACCAATTAGTCAAACGCAAGAAAAGACTTTTTGTCAAACATTTGAAATTTGTGGACACTTTCGACACGAAGTCATTGCCAGAAATTGCGATCAAAAACAATATTAAACTAAAGAATTGTCTAATCGTTGGCAAGAATTACATCAAACGCTTTGAGTGCAAACAAATCAAGAATTATATCAAAACATATATTTTTAAAGCGATCGTCAATTGCGGCAAAAAGACATTCTATGGCATGAAGTGTGGTATAAGACAGGGAGGAATGCTTTCCAGTGAGTTGTGCTCCATATATGTCGAGTCTTTGGTCAACCATTACTTCCACGATTTGGGTCTTCAGCCATCGGAAGTCCGTCTCATCCAAGCCGATGACATGCTTTTCATTACGCCTTCCCTAATGAGAGCCAAAGCTATCATTGAGATAATGGTCAACGGATTCAAAGAATACAATTTAGAGATCAATTTCAATAAACTTAAGACTAATTTCGACATTAACTCAATGGAAGTGAAACTCAACAATGAATTGATTTTCTTTGGACATCGAATCGGTTTGAATGGTATTGGCGTTTGTGTTGATTATAGCATATATTTCGACCAAAACATAATCTATTCCTTCAATTGTTCCCCGAATTCGTCGCTCGAATACATTCTTCAAAGCCTTTTGAGTGAGTTTTGCATAAAGTTATGCAACGAATGGTCTCATTGTCTGCTTTTGTGTCTTCAGGACAGGTATCACTTCAGACGACACCCATACTGTTGAACCAGAACGTAAACGACATGAAAGTTGTGGTGAAAAACATATTCGAAAGAATTCTTATACAATCCATGCGTTTGTCGGCGTTTCTGAAACTGTCGCCCATTTGGAGATCAAAGCAAAACATTAAATTTGTTCTCAAATTCACATTAAATATCGCGAAACGAATACACGATTTGGCGGTAAAGTGGAATCAATTGGATTTGATTGACTTTACACTCAATTATAGTGACATTCAATGGATTTCAGTGAACGCAGTCTTAAGTCAATGGACTTTTGGTCGAATAAAACATAGAATTCAAGAGAGATTTGCATTAAAACGACTGAAACGGCATTTGAAGTCAAATGCAAAGCAAATGACTTTAGAGACAAACAATTGCTTGGATTTTATGCCAAAAAATTGTTTAATAAAACCTTTTAATAAAATTATTGTTTAATTACATTAACGTTATTTCAATTAATTAAATATAATTTAAAGTAAAACCCCTTCGAAAACGCCATAACCCTATCCGACGGCACTCAAACACATGAAAGCGACTCCTCTTTCATAAAAACTGAAAGCATTTTGATTGTCCCCGAGCTCTATGTCCACTGAAAACAACAGCTCTGAGCGCATGGAGTTTAGATACACGGGTAGAGTGACCTAAAGGGGAACAAACGGATCATTAGATAAGTGTTTCGACAAAACATTATTCAATTGAGACCTTATTTTTGGATTTCTTTGTCTCAGAATTTGCTCTGAATTTCGAGAAATGAAAACAATTGTTATATTTGAGAGAAATTGAATCAAAGGTCAAATCAATACCGAATCCAATGAAGAGAAGTCAGCGACAGATCAGTGAATATCGAAGACGACAAATAAAGTTTGTTGTTCCGGGTCTGAGCGCCCTGTAGTTTAAGACCAGTCACGCCGAACATCCCGTCCTCCGAACCCTTCTTTTGGTCGTCGGAATCATATATCAAGACTTCGAGCATCAGTTCCTCGAGAGACCAACCGTTCGCCTGCGCCACGAATTGTCGCGTGGCTGTGATATAGGCCTCGGGGTTGAAGAGTCCGCCCAACCATATGTTGAGGTTCTGGTCATCGAAAGACAGTCCGTTTTAATGACAATTCGGAACATTCAATAATGACTTTATCGACCATTTTGTTAGCATTGATTCTATGGGACAATACTTTACGCGCAAAACAATGCAATTCTTAAAGAGTTTTGAAATACTATTAGTAATACCAAACCCTTCAAACCTACCTGTCCTACCAAATCAAACCAACCTTAAATTATAAGAATTAAAAACATTTATATTATATTCTAAAATCGCGAGAATTTTGAATAATTATATTTTTATAAAATTGTAATTCAATTGAGATTTGCATTGTTTTGCGCGTAAAGTATTGTCCCATAGAATCAATGCTAACAAAATGGTCGTTAAAATCAACGACAATTCAATCAAATGATAATCGAATGAAACGAACCTTAAGATTAAGACTGGAAGTCGTCGTCACTTTTTGGAGTTGTTTCACTCTGTCCGTGAAGTCAGTGATCCATTGAATAACAGTACAGGTCTGGGGAACGGTATATCGACGCCAGTGACTCGGGATCATACTCTTGGCCAGACATGCGATGATCTCCCTGTGATGGTTGGTCTGCTTCTTCTCGCCCTTACATATCTGGAGCACGTCCTCCAAGTCATGTCTGACCACATGAAGGAGTTTCGCCGCCATATTCACCTCTCTCTCGAAGTATCGATAAAGCGGTTCTTTGATGTTCTCCGCCGTCCTCTTCATTGTCTGCAGGCTATTGGGAAGTAGTCTGAGCCAAGTGCTCGTACTGTTCAGTAGTGTCCGCATCCACGACGGCCTGCCATCAGAGGAATGGCGTTTAGCTTTGTTGCCCTCTTGTGTTTGCACGACTATGTCGTCGTCGTCTTCAAGGAGTTGTAGTTTAAGAAGTTTTGATATTAGATCTGATCCGGAGTTCGTCAGCAAAACGTTTTCGGCGTTGTTGGGCAGCCCTAACCAAGAGGGCGTCTGGCGGTCAGGCAGTGATTCGACCCAATTCAGGAACTGATCTCTGCGTAGTATTCCCTCCGGAATAGTGATGGATGTCTTTCCACTATCGGTTCCCTCGACACCAGAGACCAAAGCGAACTCCGAGTCAAAGCTCTTCAAAGTGAACAACTTATTGATGAAAGACGTTAAGAGTCTTTGATCGAAATCATTGTCGATTTTGCCGCCATATATGCATTGGCCGAACAGTACTCCGATGGCATCGAAGGGCACCTTTTCAGGGGGCAAATTAGTCCTTCCCATCGCGACGGTGTCGATCCACGTGTCCAACGTATCGCAGGCCACCCGAAGGTCAGACTCATTGAACTCATAGCTTTTAGACCACCCGAGAGGACAGTATCGAAGCCTCTCCTGGACTATGGCGTGAAACCACGCGAGCAGGAAATAGAGGCGCGACCTCTCATTGGGTGCTCTCATCATTCTTGAGGCCGGGATTGTGTTGAATGTCCGCAAAAGATTAGCTCTGATTCCGGGCGGGGGTTCGAAAACAAATATTCTTCCGGCGCGCAAAAGATTCACCGGTACTTTGGGATGGATTTCAAGTGTAAGGAATAGTCTAAACGTTGGGTGCGTTTGCAAAGTATGCAACTTCTTCTCCAATTGGATGAGCCATTGAGGGGCCAAATGAACGTTCTTCAGTAGAACCCATTTACCACTCTTGGACGCAGAGTTGATGGCCTTTTCGGCCTGACTGAACCCCTCGGCCGATCCGATGGCAATGGATGTGATGGTTCTGTTGAGTTCGGCCGCGAGATCATCGACTCGTCCACTGGCGTCATAGCCCGGAACGGAACACATGAGTATAGGTGTTGACGCCTTAACCTCTTTATCCATAACTGTTCCCAAATTGAGCTCCGCTTCGGCCGCGTGTAAGAAGTCTGTGCCGAGAATGGCAGAGATGACCTGATTGGCCATTGCTATCACTCGGTCGGGTCTGAACGCCTGTATCACTAATAACTGATGCATTGCTGTCCCCACAGGTGTTAGTGCTTTCGACTCATCCCAAAGGGAGGGAACGTTTGCTTCTGGAGAACTGTTTTGAACCCATTCATTAAAATCTTTCAATGCATTGATTTTTTGCTGAAGATCTTTGAAAGACCGCAGTTTGGACAGTGCGGTCGCGCCTTCCAATTGGTCTGATTTGAGACCATTCACGTGAATAGTTGGCTGTCCCGGAAGTATGCCTTCCCTCCCGCGCATCAAATGGTCGAATTCGGCCTCAAAATTGGGTTCACTTTATGTGACAAATCAAAGAATTAGTCATTGTTTGGACAGGTATTCAAATACTGATCAATACCTCGAGAATATTCGCAAATAGATTTTGCATAAGAGAAGGGCGAATACCAACCAGTCCTCGTGTAACATACCTCTCGTCACCCTTTGGTACACAACCTGTCGTTCCGATGGAAAGCCATAATTAATATCAAAATACAATAAATATTTTGAGAAAACCTCAAAAAGGCTGTGAGTAATGGCTGAGAGACGGCTGTTGGGGTCAGTCATGTTGTTCAGCAACGGATTGTTCGTCAGAACGTCGTTATAAATGCCCAAAAAGAAGTGAAGAGAGTATTGGTATAGGAAGTGGACCTGATTTAGGCCCTCGAGTGTGAAATATATGGAACTGCAGGCCTGGGATAACGGCATATACTGTTGTGAGACGGCGTCGACTTCGGCCATGACTTTGTCCGTCTCCTCCACTTTCACTGATATGTCTTTCGCCTCATTTTTAAGCTTTTCTAAAGTACTAATAATGGAGTCGTCGTCTAATATCCTTCCCTTCACGTCATTCAGCGCCTGAAGTAATGACTTTTCCAGTTGTCTGAGCTTTACGTGAAATTCTCCCTGAAGTTTAAGAAGGTCTGAGCGCTTCTCATCGATGTCAGGCCTCTCGACTTTGAGCACCTGATTGAGACATTGACACTGAAGACTACTTCGAGTGACAGTGAAGTTGACGAAAGTCACGCGCGAACAGATGTCTGGCGGGAACTCCACCGTCGGGTCTCTCGTCGACAGGAATATACAGAAAGACGGCGACAAATCGATGTCTTGATCGCCTAAAGTGATGAGCACTCGTCCCCCTGTCTTTCGCACCTCTTTGTTGAGCACCGGATTAAGTATGGGATCATAACTCTCGACGTCCTGTACAAGCAATGGGTTCCCGAATCGAAGAGCACTTTCCAGGTTTTTGCGGAACGAGTCGTCGAGGAATGAGGTCTTCGTTATTCGTTTGTTTTCATACTCTTTCAACAGATATTTAGTCGCCTGTCCGGAAGGGTCGATAATAAGGGGATATCTATTGAATCGCTTTAACATAATTGCGTTTTCAGTGCACAAGTCGTCGGTCGGCAAATAGTTGGCCTGCCATCGGAGCCGCTCGTCAGCGCTGGACAGGTATTCAGTTCGGGCCAAATCGGGCCTGAATTGGATGTTCACCTGCTGTAAGTGTGAGCACCAGCTGTTAAAGAGGTTCTGTCGGTACTGTTGGTCGAAATATCCGGCGTAAGCGAGAAATGCTGACGACAGCAGAACATCGCCGGCAATGGTTTGCATCTGACTTTTGAACGTTTCGCTCGACTGTTCCCATCTCTCCCTCTCATTGGACAGACTCTTGAGGAGAGCAATACTTCGGTCCACTTTCGACTGAACTGATGCCAGATCTGTTTTGATGGCCTGCGCCTGACTCACGAGATTTGCATACTCTTCCTTATAGGCAGCGATACTCCGTTCCAACTGTCCAATGAAGTGATCCGTTTCCGCCGCCTTGTCTTTATTGATCTGCGCCTCCGCTTCCAAACTCCTCAACTCATTGCTGAGCGGTTCGATCTTGTTGAGCATATCGGCGTAATTGACCTGAGCTATGGCCCACTTGACCAGTGGCCCACACGCCAAACTGGCCCTGTTCACTTTCTCGAAATTGTAATCCGGATTATTTAGGTATTTGTTGATCATTTTCTGTCGGATATCGTCTCTGAAAATGGTTTCAAAATCAATCAATTGATTCAAAAACAAACAATTGATGCAAAAATATATGGAAAACACATCCAAAACAAAGACATCCAATAATAATGAGAACCAATTGAGACACAAGTCTTCAAGTCTTACGAAATATTATCGGCAGAAAAGCTAATGATATTTGAGATAAAGTTCTCGCGAATTATGACACTCCGAATGAGCTTCCAGTCAGAGGACGGTTCGGCCAACAGAATACAGATTGACTCCAGACATATCTTGACCGGAAGGGGAGGGTTACTCATAGACCGCACTTCGACTAAGTGTTGGCGCTTAATGGCTTTGACGGCTATTTGCAACGAATTGACAGAAAAAGACATAAAATTAATTCTTACGAAATGTCGTCGGTTTTGAAATTAACGATAGTTGAGATGAAGTTATCCCTCATCAGCACCGAACGAATCACTTTCCATTCGGTGGTGAACTCTCCCAACAAAAGACATATCGATTCCAGGGCTAACTTAACCGCTGGCGGAGGGTTTGTCATAGACCTGACCTCAACTAAGTTCTGTTTCTTAATGGACTGAACGGCTGGAAGGAATCAAATCAAAACAAAGTCAAAACAAATCATAAAAACAAATAATATCAACGAATTTGTTACCATTTCTAACAAAATGAGCATTTATTCAAAATCAAAGACATTTGTTTCAAATTCAGCGTCACTTTATTCGACATAACCTAACCTAACCTTTTACGGACCCCGAGAGTAACCTACCTAAACCTAAAACAACCTAAACCTAAATATTCTGAATGTATTTTAATAACACAATTGGGAGTCATATCAAAGAACAGTCGCTTTTGGTCACATTAGGTCTTCTGCCACACATTACAACAATGCTCAGAGTTTTCAATACTGTAATCACTTCTGTATTTGTATATACAGTAAATCCAATGTAATATTGAAATCAATGTAAATCGAATTCATTGTTAAATTCGCGAGAATTTGAAATTACAACAAATATTAAAATAGAATTTCTATACAAATTCAGAAGTGATTACAGTATTGAAAGCTATGACAGAATTGTTGTAATGAGTGACAGAAGGCCTAATAATTTGAAACTCAATTTGAAACAAATGTTTGATTTTGAATAAATCAGTTATTAAGCAATGAGTGAAAGAGACGACAGTTTTTTGTGGAGTTAGGCGTGAAATGTGATCATTGGTTAGTCGTAAGAATCTATTGGGAATGTAAGACATTTCAGACCTTGTTGTGCGTCTTCGACCGCCGGCTTCACTTTGGCCAAGTCTGCCGTCACTTCATTGGTCTTCACTGCGATCTCTTCCTCTTGTTTCTGATCATAGGTTAAGAAGTCATTGTTTAAGAGAACCACTCCTTAAGAGAGCTGTCAATACCTTAAGCATTATCTGTATTTCCTGTGACTTGACCTTTCGCCTTTCGGCCTCCTGTTGGTCCTTGAGCATCTCCCTGAGCTTCGCGTTCGCCGCTTGGTTTTTGGTCTCCAATTCATTGCTTTTCGACGCCAAAGACTTCTGCAACTCTTCCACCTGTTCGACCGTTTCCCTGATTTTGGACAGACCGACATTCAGGTGCAACTGTTCGTCTTCGAGTTCGGAGCACTTCTCGTAGTAGAGCTTCACGTAATGGTTGATGAAATCGAGATAATGTCTGGGAGTGATTGTCGTCACTCTTCCGCCCCGTTTGACGAGCCGTTCGTTCGCGTGGTGTAGGGTTTGGTGGATATACACGAAGGCGTTGATGACGGCGTCCCTATGGGTCGGGTTCGAAGTAAAGCCGGTAAATGCGGACGGGAAGTACTGCGGGGCCACGTATTTGGTGTTATCGATGTCCAGCTTTGATGTGAACTCTCGGCCCACTTGAAAGAGGGCTTCATTAGTCCAGTCGCCGAACCAGTTGAGGACACACCTATTGAAGAGGGCGGGCGATGTGGCCGCTCGGTCTTTGAGGCCCTCCGACGACGGATTCATTGTGAAGACGACGTGAAGATTTTTGATGACTTGATGTGTAAACCATTTATACAGTTCCTCATTCGAGTCCAACATTAGGCCTTCCCTTTGAGACGCGTCTTTGATTTGAGTCATAAGTGTTGTGAATTCGTCGCCTTCGAAAAGACCCGGGACTTCGCCATTGGCCAACAATGTGTTCATCCGTTCGAGAAATCCTGAGTCCATTACATTGCTTTCATCCAAAATGAAACAGATCTTCTCGTCCTTACAGCCCGACCGCCGAAGAACTGCACGCAAGTCCTCATCAAAATCTGCGGCCGAATACTTGTTATGGACTTTGATTTGAAAGACACTCAACCCATTCATCCAGGCCACGAATCGGGAAAGTGTGGTCTTTCCGGCCCCACTCACACCGATCAACAAGACGTGACCCTGAGGTTGACGAAAGATTCGGTCGATTCTTAAGACGTGATCCAAGACTTCGTTAAACAAAACCAAAGAGACGTCGAGTTCTTCTTCGTAGAAGACCTTAAGCCTCGCTTTCGTGAATTCACGCAACACTTCCCTATCGACGGGAATGTAGTCTTTGGACAACCAATTGCTGTAAAGGATGGGTCGCACCAGAGCTGACTGTTTGTCAATATTCGGAAAGTGCTTCAATGCGATGATGTCCACGTGTTCGTCAGTCCACAGCCTTTCGACGTCTTCGACCAATCGGTCCTGAAATAGTCTGAGCGCTTCGTGAGCCCATAATCGCACCAACCCTTCGACTGTAAGCGTTTCGAGGGGTCGAATGGCTTCGACAATACCCCGAACCCAACGCGTCAGCTCTCGGGGCGAATAGACATAATGTGGTTGCATGTCTTGAGTGAACTTCTCTTGAGATATCAGATAAAACTCCACCATCGCTGCAGTCAATGGCTCGGCGTATGCCCTGAGCGCCGGCACTATTCTCAACATCGCTCTGTTGAAAGTGCCGTAGATTTGTTTGAGAGACGTCTCTCCCGGATAGTCAACGTATATGACCGGCACATGTCGTAGGAATCGATGCGAAAGGGGTTTTCTACCCGGATCTGTCGGCGGATTACAGGCGCCCACGAATTGGATCCTTTCCAACCGAACCCACGTCTGGTCCGATGTCCTATAAAAGCCTCCGCATTCGACGAGTTGTCTTAAGAACGAAATGACACGAATTGTTCCGTATTTGTCGACTTGTGGTAAATTGATTTCGTCACAGAACAGTATCAACCACTTCCCGATCTGTATGGGCGACAACACCACTCCATTCGGTGTCTTTCGGTACTCGCAATAGTGGTCGAATGTTTTCAGCAACAGTTCAGGTGTTGTGGCGCTCGAAAAGTTGAGTCCAACGACTTCCATGTCCGGCAAAGACCTCAATGAACTAAATAACGTCATTGTCTTTCCAGAACCGGGAGGTCCGCACAGGACTATAGGCTTGTGCTCTGCGAGCCATGTATTCAATAGCGACTCGTGTCTGACGGTATCGACTGTCGGGACCACAACGTCAGGTGCGGCCACTTTATGAGTCTCAACCTCTATTTGTGGCACTTTGTTCTGCCATAAACTCCATTCCCCATTGAAAGTCACCTCATAGTCGATGAGTGGAATGGTTGAGCTGGAAGGCGGTAATGGAATGGTAGTGCTCTGTCTCACATAGTCTCCCAAATCGCTGCGGACTTTGAGCTTCGCGTCGCCGGCGAATGACCACAAAAGGCTATACACGAGAGAGCGAGGGATATAGCGCTCCATCAGCTCGTGAGACATTGGAAAGTCCGTGTGATTGTGGTTATAGGACAGTATGTTTCTGCACGACTGGTTCAACATCGAGAACAATGAGCTCAGAGCTCGTAATCGCGTGAAATCCATTATATGTTCCTGTGTTGAGGCGAACTCAAGAGCTTTGACCACAAGTCCATTGGATGTGAAATAAGGTTGAAGTATATTTGCGAAGTCCTGTTGGGTCTGAAGGCCGGGCAGTTGTGCTTCCGGTTGTCCATCAGTGTCCGTCCGTTTCATTTTCGTACCATATGTGGGAAAGTCGTCTTCTGTGTCCTCTAAAGCGATATTTCTGAGTCGGGCGAAGAAGTTCTCGAAAATCATTTCTGTTGACAACACGTCTTCGGAGAACCAAATCATTCCACAACGCGAAACAGTGGCCAAAGTCGCGAACTTTAGGTCTTCGACTTCAAACATGATTCGGACGTTCGGAGGAATACTCAGTCGTTCGCCGTTCGGAAGCGTCAGTAGTTTGTTGTCGTCCAAAACACTGTTGAGATTTTCAACCCATTCCGGGTCGACGTCTCCGTCGAATATAATCCATTGTCTTTTATTGATTTCTCCCCGAACATTGTCTATGATCTTACGCAATATATGAGTGAACAGACCGTCTGTCCACTCGCGGGTGTTTGGGTCCAGTGTTCCATAGAGTGCTTCTTTGGAGATGGCTTTGGGATCGATCACATGAGCGATGCCTTCGACTCCTTCATAGCGCTCCAGTGCCCTAAGCAGTACCCGCCAGGCCGTTGACTTGCCGCTACCGCTGGGGCCGACCATCATTAGGCCGTGATTTAGTTGTGATATTTGATACAATTGAAGCACTTTTGCCATCCAAGAGCTGGCGTTATCGCCCTCTCCCACTGTTTCCGATTCGAAATCGCAAACCAAATACATTTCGTTACAGACTTTCATTATCTGTTCTTTCAGTCCTTTCATCTCAGCTCTGGTATATCGAATGCCAGGAAAGACATCTGACAAGAGTGAAAACAAAAGAGGAATGTCTTCGGCCACCAGTTTAGGAACCATTGTTTCGCAGACACTTTGAATGAGAATCTCCTGTTCGGGCAGTTGTTCTGCAATGAGTCCCTCATTGATTTGGTCCCCTTCACCCCTTTCCCTCATGTCTTCTTTGATTTTTTGAATTCGGTCTCTCTTTATATTACCGGCGCTGATGAGCACCGACTTTAACGCTCTCAAACCGAAGTCATAATGCGATTGATTGGACAGTTGTTCGTCACATAGTTTAAAGAACGGCACTATCTTTTGGGCCAACTTTTCTGCCGTTCGGAAACCCTGAGAGAAGAGCATCACTTCAGCGATCAGTTGTCGGTCGGGTTTATTCATTGCCAGCGAACGGAACAGTTTCTTAAGATTGTCGGGAAGGTTGGAACGGCCGGCGTAGCCCGGGTTCATAGTTATGAATACAGCCATATCTGCGTTCATTCGAACCTGTTTTCCGATCAACTCTACCGTCGCTTCGCTTTTGTTTTGCATGTTTTTAAGCGTTTCCTGAATTGTCTGAATCTGTTGCGAGACTGCACTCAACATCCGTTCCTCGAGTCGATTGAACTCATCAAAGCAACCCCAGGCGCCCACTTGGCACAGGCCTACGAATATACGGCCCATGGCTTGAAAGTCAAATGTTTCGTCACAGTTGAAGACGAGTACAAAACGGCCCAATTGGTTGCCCAACGCCTTAACCGATTCGGTCTTTCCAGTGCCCGCCGGTCCGAATGGTGAGCCGCCCAGTCGTGCCTCCAATGCCTGAGTCATAGTCAGGTAACACCTGTCGGTGAGGGGCGTCTGAACGAGTTTTTCCTGAACTCCCAAATATTCAAAACCATAGTTGAACTTCGCGTTCGCCATATGAATGGACAGTTGGTTTAGCACATCGTTCTGTCGCGGATCGAAATAGAATCGCATTTGCGATAACCAGTCAAACGATTTTGTTGAGCACACGTTGTTTTTGATCAGAGCTCGGGTGACATCCCTTTTATGTACGAATTCGGTGATCAAATGTTCCAGTTTTCGGCGCCGAAGGGGTGGCTGTTCTTGGAGTACCGAATCGGCCAAAACAGTGAGTGTCTGTTCGACAGATTGTAAGACATTTTCGAGTAATTGAGAGGTTTTTAAGTTTTGATTTTGGATTTGAGTGAGAGTTGACTCAACGAACTCAGACCACGATATCTGTGCCGCGAGAATAATGATCTGCGACTGGTATTTGTCCAACCATTCGACGAACCGTTCGATTTCGATGTTCCCGGTCCTGAAAGGGGCGATGTCTGCCACAGCCGACGCCAACAGTTTGCCTAATGTTATTCTCATCTCTCTCTCGAGAAGAGTTAACCACTCATTGATCTTCGGGTGTTCGGCAATAGAGATGGGAGAGAAAAACAAGACCTCTTCGCCCTCTTTAGAGCACAGACCCATTACTGACGAATAGTCTTCGTTGAGAATAATAGTCGAAACTCCGGCAAACATTTTCTTAAAGTGCTTCTGAAGGCGTGGAATGTTCTTAGAGTTACCGATGATTTCGAGCAGATCTTCATCGCCAACGAAGTAGAACCGGGGAAACGACGATCGCTCCCTTTCCAGGTATTCTCCCAAAGCCTTTTGAATTTTGCCCAAAAGGTCGGCCAGTCGTTCCAAAGAGCGCTGCACACCAGGGATGTTGAGGACATCCATAATCATTGGACTTTTAGACACTTTTTTCATTAGAGTCAAAAACTCTGAACTAATGCTTTGAAAGCGAGACGTTTCGACGGGAAGTAAGGCCTGTATGTCTGAACTGCCGCTAAATATTCCCTCCAAATAAACCCAACGCCTCTGGACATCGATCCAGACGTCGAACAATGCGTTTATGCGATTCAACTTCTCCTCCCAGGAAAGGGTGTCTTCTTCGAACTCTTTATAATAAGGGGAGAGTTTCATAGCTGTGATGGAATTGATGTGCTCTTTGACTTTGTTGAAGAGGTCGTCCCAACCCCTGATTATTCGACATTTGTTCTGATAGTTCACTAAATCGAGTTCATATGTCTGCCAGGCCTCCCGGACCTGCTTCAAGAACTCCTCCAATGCCATCTCTCCCTGAGCGACAAAGATAATGTCCTTAACGATGGCTTCGTTGCGCTGAAGATCCACATCCCAGACCTGTCCCAAAGTGAGTTCGGACAAAACCCAGCGCACATTCAACTGTCGGGTCAGTTGTTTCCAATGTCTCTCTTTCAGTGCATCCGATTTCAGTTCAATGATCAACATATTTGTCTTTGTGTACGACTGTAGCACTCGTTTCACATAATCGTACGACGCATACTGCCTGAGCCGCGTCGGCATGTCCTTCAACTGAGTCATAAGTGCGTCCAACTGTTGTCTCAACTTTCTTGGCTGTACTGAAAGCCATGGTAACTCTTTTAGCGAATCTATTTGCTCCCACACCTTAGACAATTGGCTCCACACCTCCTTCAGGTCCTGGAGCTCTTCGAGAGCCACCTGTAGTTTCTCATCGCAAGGGCTGACCGGAGCCAAACCGGGTTCAAGTAGTTCAAGCGCTTCTTTGGCGCGAAGGACATTATCTCGGTCTTCTCTCAAGTGATTGAATTTTGTCTCAAAGATCGTTAAACGATTGAGCGCTTCCTTGGGAGCACTGGACCCCTCGACGGGTTTACCCCTTTCCCAGTCCTGCAGAAAGTCCAGCGTTCGGATCTCAACCGACTTGTCTTCGGCGACGATTTTCACCTGAAGACTAGAGACCTGTTGTTGTATTGACGCGTCTTTGCGTTTCATGATCTCATTGAAAGCACTCCATTCGCCCTCAATGTTGTCCACGTGAAGCCAATTGTTAGCGAATTGGAACCGTTGTCTCTCAAGAATGCGTTGGCCCTCTTTGTACGTCTCCACCTGTTTCTCCCACTGCCGTGTCTTAGTCTTGAGTGACTGGACATACGTTATGAAAGTGACGGCCTCTTTGGTATTGGCGGTGTCGATAGAGTGCTGTTCCAACTCTGTCCTCGACTTCGAGATAATTGAATGTAAAGAAGTCATCTCTTGACCCAACAGTCCTCCAAACTTGGACAGCACTTCCTTATGCCATGAGTCGTATTTGAGTGTCACCTTTGACTGTACTTTCGCGTAGTCGACAACTATGGGTCCGATCTCTTTGCGGGTTTCGGTCGTATCGAAAGTAGTTCTCGACTTCTTTATCTCAACCAAAGTGTTCATCCATTTCGAGGTGTTTTCGCCGAGCTTTGAGTACAACATATCCGGTTGGAGGTCCCAAAGGGACTGATAGGTCAGCCATTGGGTGATATACTCTTGCATTTGTTTGACTTTGTCCTCAATGGCCTCATAGGCCGACTCCAAGACCTTCACTCCTTCTGGCATTCGATTCAAAAGGCCTCTGTATTGCGGGGCTGCGGGTCTGTCGAGTCCGACCTGATATCGGGTGCTTTCGATCCTATTGAGGGTTAGGACCACATTCTCCCACGCGAACAACTGCTGCATTAGGTTAAAGCGCGCCTCCTCTACACTGGGGCTGACATACATTACTTGGTTTGTGATTCGAATTTCGTGAATCATTTTCTGAATCTTCGGATCGCCTCCCGGTTTGGCGACGGGATTCGTCGGCGAATCCGTGTCCGTTAGAACATCCATATCCTCTTCCGTGGACCCCAACAGTGCCTGAGTCCAGGCTCTGATCCCGGCCTCGAGTCTGACCGCCAGCTTCTTCTCAATGTCTTCGTCCAAACGGTTAACCCATTCACTCAAATTGGAATATCTCTGAAGACTTAAGTCGTCGACAGCTTTTTGGACCTTATTTAGGATCTCAGAGAATATGGTTGTGCTATAATTGCATCCTTCGATGCTCTTAACCTCCAGTTCTATCTGTTCCGCCACATCCAACAGTTCGTCCACTTTCTCCTGGAAGTTGAAGACACTTTCAGCCAATCTTTGGACATAAGAATCCCTTTTATATGACTCCCAAACAAGTCCTACGCCTTCGCCGATCAAGTCCTGAACCTCTCTCTTAAGGCCGGCCACCAGTAGTGCAACAGTACTTCTTTGTTCGACTTTTTCGTAGGCCCTCTCATATGACTTAACGGTTTCAATGAGGGAAACGGCGAAAGGGTAGTGTTGATTGGCTTGATGTGCTTTGTTCACTATAGCCAACTGCACTCTAAACCCTAAAGACCGCAAATTTCGTACCTCTTTGGCCAGAGTTATGATTTCGGGCATAAAATTGACCCTGAGTTTGAGCACAGATCCCCTGCCACTCATTGATCTGAAGCTTTCGATATTGAATATTCTTCCGGAGACATTGAGTTGTCTTTGTTGGACATTATGTGTCCATTCGTCGAACACTCCCTGAGTGTTGAGTTTCATTCGAAAGCTGTCGGCGTCGCTCTTGAGTTTTTGGCCTTCGACGTGGTTTTCCCATCCCTTTCCCAATACGTCTTCCACTCTCTTCATATAAACACTTAATTGTCTTTCTATTTGTTTGGCCCAAACTATAGAACCGGAAACGGGGGGCAAATCACGAACGCGACTCATTTTGCAGGCCTTGTTCTGTGGATATTGAACTTTGAACTTCTCGTGGAGTGATTCGATGTCGTCTTTGACCCTTTGGATCAGTTGTGTCTGATATTCACGAATCGCACCTCTTATATGAGGCCTAACGAACAGAGCGTTGAATCGCGAGAAGATTCTAAACATTTCGTTCGCATTCTTCGCGATCCCCAACTGATCCCTGAGTTTGGCGGTGATCCGGGCCTCGACCCTATCGATCCTTTCCTCATATCTCTTCATCGACGCATCCCAAGCGTCGGTGCCCTCTTTGCTGATGTCGAGCGCATCGACTTCTTTCACCAATTCATAGGCAGAGTTGACATCTTCGATGGCATTCATGTCCGCCGAATCGAATGAAGTGATCGTCGAATCCTTTTCGGAGTTGACGTCAGACATGACTTCGGCCTCTTTTAAAGACTTAACCGTCGGTCGCAGCACTCGAACGATCACCGCCCGGAGCTGTTCGTGTTGTCGACGAAATTTTCTCATCTGTTCCATTCGTGACTGCAATCTCTTGTGCGCCAAATTGATCCGCCAAACCATCTTCAGGTGCTCTTCTCTCTTCTTTTTGACGATATCTCTCATAAGTCCCTGAAGTTTGTCGTATTCGTCATCCCATGTGATGAAGACATCAAAACATGCGGACACGACTCGTTCGAACTCGTCGAAGGGGATGTGCATCATTCGTCGGGTGCCCAACACTTTCAGCATTTGTGACATCAGGTCCCGAGAAATGGCTTCCATGAGTTTGAGCGCCCGTTTGATCGGGTATTTCGTGTTTCGAATTTTCCTCAAGTGTTGAAAAATCGATTGCAAGGCGTTTCGGATTTTGTCCAACTCTGTGGCCGCCAAGAGTTCATTCAGGGGGAAGTCCTTCATCAGGGGATTGTAATCACTGACTGTCGAAAGGGCTTCTTTGAGACGTGTGTCGGCATCAAAGCTGACCGTCGCGTGAAATCGTTTGCCATTCTTTAGTATTTCCAAAGTTATGGCCACTTCTGAGCTCTCCCTCTTCTCCTGAATGCGAAGAAGAGCTCTCTCGAGGTTGAGCCAAAAGCTGATCTCTTGGATAGCGGTTCCAGAGGACGGGTCGCGGTCTAGTTTAGTCACTTTCTGTATTTCCCGAATCCAACGATTGACTCCACTCTGGAGTTGATTCAAAAACACCGAATCGTTGACTTTGTCGCCGAATTCGTCGACATTCACTCGTCTCTTCTCTTCGGAGCACTTCTTCATAACGGAGACAACCATTGGATGTATTTGTAAACTGATTTCTGGTATATCGATGTTCTGTTGGAGGTGCAAAAGACCCATCTCCAATTCGGCGATCTTCTTCTCGACCGTCGGCGCCATTTTGTCGCCATCTCTGCAGACAATCATTAGTTAATTGATTATATAGTTTGAATCAATGGCTAAAATGTCAACCTTTCCGCCCTTCCCGTCTCCTTGACGTAGGACTTGAAATAAGGGGCGACAGCGGCCGAGACATAGGAGTGGAGGGTCTCATAGGGCGAGGCGTCGTTCAGATTCATAACCCTTAGCTGAGACGAGACATTCTTCTCGGCCTCTAATACCAGTCCCTTCTTAATCAACACAACGCTATTGATCTTCGAGTTGAGAAACCGGACCTCTTCTGACATAGAGTATACGACTGTCTCTTCGGTGTCGCCACCGCTGGCGTCAGACACCTCTTCCTCTTCTGTTGGTTCAGACAATCGGTTTTAAATCAATGAATTGAACCTCAAATGAATGGCACAAACCTTTAGACGAAGACTTTTGTATGAGAAGTGATCGCATTTGTCCGTCGGATATAAACTTCTTGAGTTTGTCTGCAGTCGTGTCACTCTTGAGCAACGCCTCCAGCGATGGATGAATGGCATTGTCTTCTTCGAGAAGTGCCGGAACCACTCGTTTGATGTAATTGACGACAACTTCGCTGTCAATCAACGCCACGACCGGTATATTGGGATCCGATGGCAGCGATTGCTGACCCGAGTCCTGACCAGACTCTCCAATGTCTGCCATTTTCGGTGATTCGACTCTTCAGTCAATCAATGGTTTAATACAAACAATAATTTATAAAAACAATAATAAATACAAAAATGTTTTACTCAAAACATAACTTTAGATGTGATTCAATGTATACATTAAGGGGTGTTTTCACCACTTTTTATTAGTGTTGTCTTATGTGTGGCAATAATTGGGAGACAATTTGTGGTTAATGTTAAATATTTTATGTGAAAAGCGATTAATCTGTTCAATGAATGGACAAAAAAGTGTTTTTATTATTAAATTCAAATCAAACTCATTTGAAATGATTGAAAATTGAGTAATAATTGCATTTGTATTGACTACTAATCAAACACTAG
Source organism: Quadroppia sp. Gr-Ori-00064 (assembly GCA_034700825.1). Classification (NCBI taxonomy): domain Eukaryota; kingdom Metazoa; phylum Arthropoda; class Arachnida; order Sarcoptiformes; family Quadroppiidae; genus Quadroppia; species Quadroppia sp. Gr-Ori-00064. The sequence goes on along the minus strand of JAQIXR010000014.1, from coordinate 61,908 downwards.
TATGTCATGCATTGGTCGCTGCGATCGCTGTCTGTCTCTCACTATAAGTATTAAAGAATGAATTTTTTGTAAATAAGATTTTGTGTCCAATATATGACTCAATAATTGATGGCAAACAAAGATATTTATATCTCATTCAAATCAATGCATTTGTTGTCTTTTGAACCAAATATGTATTAAATATCAATTAATGAATTCATTAACCGATGAAATGCCAGACCATTTGATGTGAGTTTTGTTTTGTTATTGTCTTACAATCTATTGATAAGACATTTGATTATATTTTTTGTGATAATGTTTTTTATCTCATTTTTTGTCATTAAAACCACTTTTATGTCATTTTTAGTCATATTTTGTTTATTTAAATAAAAATATATTAAAATAAATACAAATCATATGATAATTGTTTAACACGTTATTTGCATTGAATTGAAGGCTATTTTCAATACAAATATCAGTTAATGGTTTGATCTCTGTATCAGTTCTTCGTTTGGATTTGTCGTTAAATTTTGATTTAAAATAATATTTGTTTTAAATGATCGAAAAATAGGAAAACTTTTTTTGACAAACATTTTGTTGTTTTTTAATACAAATGAAACGAATATTTGTTTTGATTAAAACAATTGAAATGTTTTGAAATGTTTTGAACGACAAAAGCAAATATGTTTTCGCTATTCAATTGAATACAAAACAAAATGCAATTATTATTTGAAAAACTCATTAAATGTTTTTTGATTTATATATACATAGACAAAAGGGTGTCATTTTTAAGGGGTGACAATTGTTTTGTTTTAATACATTTGAAGTAATGAAAGGAAACTAATTGTGATTAGGGCTGAGATCCCAAACCTGTTTGCAAAATGAAAATTCATTAAAGAGTTTAATCCATAACTTTTGTCCCAATTTTTATTAACCTTTAGTTTTATGTCTAATATTCAAGTTATGTAAATAATGTGCGATATTTTGCCCCTTAATCGTGCCTTTCGTGGCTTTAATTACATATAAATCTATATTTATTTTAACTGAAACTCAATTCAATTGAATACAGAATTGAAAAAAACAGGAAAACTGTAATTAACTCTAAAACTAAACTTTTTTTTTATTTTGTTTAAATACAAGACTTCAATACAAACGAACCATTTATTCATCACTTTTTTATTATATCTATAAATATATTAATCTGTCGTAAAGTTATTAATTGTTTTGTCTTTGAGTTTATTTAATGAAAAACAACACTATCTTTGAGTTAAAGATAGTGTTCAACGAATACTTCTTCTAATCGTTTGGGAAAGGCTTACTTTGGTGTCAAATATCTATTATATCTATAGATAGCAAACAATTGAGAAAATTTTTGCTCAATTTATGTCTGTTTATCACAAACTGTTCCAAAGGTTTAGTCTTTGATGTCATTGATTAATATTGTATATCCATTGCCAGACCAGAGACGGGCAGTGATCCCGAGCACCAGATGAGTGGCAATAAGTTGTCAGCGATTGGTCATCGATTGGCCAGTAGTTCTGGTCCCTCTTCGCCACAGCACATGGACTTCAGTAGAACTGAATCCCATAATATGTCGAATAATTCTTCGAATTTAATAGAAAACGACTCAAAACCCTATCATCAAAAGTCATATCCTGTAGTCTACGGAGAGCTCGTTATTCTCGGGTTTGTATTGTTTGCCATAAATTGTATTCTATTATAATTAACTTTAAAAAATACTTTGTTATCAATAGATATAACGGAGGCCTTCCTCAGGGGGAAAGGGGTCGTCGAAGAAGCAAATACTTGTTGTATAAGAGACCGAATGCTAACGGAATCAAAAAGTCGAGACACTATGTGGTAAAACAGCCGCAATCGACTCGAGTAAGTGTTATGTTATGCCAATCAGTTGCCATCAAATCAACATTTCTCTAAATGCCAGGCCATTCAAGACAAAGCCCAGCACTCGATTTCTTACACCCTTTCCAGATCTCAAGCAATAATAGTTGAATACCAGACCGATGAGGAAACGGATCTGTTTCAGGTATGCACTCAAATGATAGCCAATTGTCAACTAATTGGTGTCTTCGTCTCAAAGATCGGTCGTTCGTCTGAAAGTCCAATAGATTTCGTAGTTATCGATACATTGGTTTCAGATCCAAACAAAATAAATGCCGAAAAACTGGTACAACAGAGCACTATATCTCGGTTCGCGTGTCGTATACTCATAGAGCGCAGACCCCCTTATAGGGCGAGGATATTCGCCGCCGGTTTTGATTCGTCGCGGAATATATTCTTAGGAGAAAAGGCCACAAAATGGCAACAAAATGGAGAAATCGATGGCTTGACCACAAATGGTGTCCTAATAATGCACCCGAAGATCAAATTTTCCACCAATTCGTCCGAATCATCAAACTCTCAAATGGGAGGCATTTGGAGAGAGGTCTCAGTTTGTGGTGAAATATATTCAGTTCGCGAAACTCGTTCCGCGTCTCAAAAGGGGAAGAAAATCGATAACGAATACAATATTCTAAGCGATGGCACTCTCATAGACCTGTGCGGCGCAACTCTGCTCTGGAGGTCAGCCGAAGGACTGACGTCTTCGCCGACCAAAAAGCATTTGGAAGAAATGATCGACGAATTGAATGCCTCTCGACCTCAATGTCCGGTCGGTTTGAACACTCTTGTGATACCGCGAAGAAGTTTATCGTTGAGTGAATCCGATAAACAGCCCTACGTTTACCTCAACTGCGGTCACGTTCAGGGGCTGCACGAATGGGGCCTCAATCACAACAGCAATAGCCGCACGTGTCCTATGTGTTTGGATGTGAGCCCAGTGGCCAAACTGACCATGGGCATCGAACCCTCCCTTTATGTGGACAGTTTGCGACCCAACTTCGCGTTCAATCCTTGCGGTCACATGACTTCAGATAAGACTGCGAGGTTTGGATCAGCTCTTGATTTAATGGTTAATCATTTAATATATCTATTCTTCGCACAGGTATTGGTCTCAAGTGCCTATACCTCACGGCACCAATGGATTTCATGCCATGTGTCCCTTCTGTGCCACACCATTACAGGGGGACTGGGGTTTCGCACGACTCATATTCCAAGACTTTGTCGACTGAATTGAATTTATATTTTAATTGATTTTATATTTTTAAAGAAAAATCGTTTTTCAAACACAACAACATTTGCAGCAAAAGATACTGTGATTTAATCATTGATTTCGTCATTCAATTCAATATTTTATATTAAAATCATTTTCTCTAAAAATTTAGATTAAAAACAAATACAAATATTTTCTCCAAAAAATCATTTAATATATAAATTATTTTATTTCAAATATAAGAATATATTTGATTTGAAATCGCTTTTACTTTTGAAAAATGATTGAATCAAAAAAAACATAATTTTTTGAAGTATTTTAACGCAAATTACTTAACAATTTATTGTAAATATAATTGAAATAAATTTTTATTTAAATTCTTGTCTAAAATTGATTTCAATTTTTTTCATTTTATATTCATTTTGTTTTCGTTTAAATCTCTTTAAAGACTTCTTTTCTTTGACTTTATTTTCGACAGACTTTTCATCGAATGAACAAAAATGTGTTATTTTTGGCTTTTTGTGGTCTAAACCCAAACCCAAACGATCTCTTTTGAGCACTGTTTTGATGGGCACTTTCATTCCCGACCCTTTAGGTCCCAAACCCTCTTCACGAGACCAACCATTCCTTAACATCATTTGAAATCCTCTATTGTTTTCTGAGATCTCATAGTATTTATTGAATTGTTTGCTGTCTTTGCAATGGAATCGATGAACAATCGAACACTTGTGACGAACACCACTTCCTTGGTATCGATGGCCACAGATATCACAAGTTAGATCTACTCCTTCTTCGATGGCATCACTTGTTTCTGATTTGTTGTTTGCATCGATTTGTGGTCGAAATGTATTGTCTTTGAACCTATTGATGAGATCACAGACATCTTTGTGTCCGTTAATGAACGCCAAGTCAAAGGCAGTCCTTCCGGACATGTCTTCGGAATCGATGGAAGCGTTGTTTTCAAGCAATAATTGGACAATACTTTGATGTCCGGCACATGAGCTGCACATCAATGGTGTCCACAGATATTGATCTCTGACATCGACATCAAATCCCATTTGGATCCATTCAAGACATTCAACGAAATCTCCGTTTTGGCAAAATTTAAAAATTGTCTCTAATTTTAAGGGGTTTTTATTTGTGGTGACATTTGTTGGACTTTTGATACACTTATTCTTCGCTTTATTAATAGTTTTATTTAATTTGTGTTTAATTTCTTCGTTAATCAACTGATCGTTACTTGAGATCACATTTTGGTAAAACTCTTTGATTTCATTTCCGTTCAATTGGTTTGACTTAAAGTCGTTGTGATTGTTATCAATAAAACAATTGTTTTGTTTAACGAAATTAATTATTGGAAACTTTGACATAATTTCAGTCAAATTGAAACCAAAACCAAAACCAAAACAAACACTAAAATCAAAACAATTGTGTTTTGAGTGCAAAACAGTCTAAAGTTGTTGTGAATTGAGTTCACACATAAATGACGTCCGTTTAAAGCGAACTGATTTAACTTAAATCAATTTAAATCAATTGATTTTATTGTGAAATATATGAACAAAAATAGCATTTAATATACATTTGAGTCATAAATATATCAAAAATAATTGCAAATCATTTTATTGTATTAATGGTCACAATCAGAGCTGACCTCTTCTTCCGAGTCCTCTTCACTCGACGTCTTTCTGTCTTCATATCTATTGGTATTTTTGAACAATTCGTCACAATTTGTGTCATTATCTGAACTGTTCTTCTCTTCAAAAGCTGATGGCCTTTGAGGTGAAGTCAAGCGAATCAATGGTTAATATATGAGTGAAAAACACATGAAATACTAATGCAAACCATTTTCCGGAATCTTTGATGAATTTGATCTGATCTTTGAGTAAAATATTACTGATCTCTGCCTTCACTTTATTTCCTTCTTCTATCGGATCCACAATAAGATAATCGCCTGAAAAGCAAAACCAATCGTCAACACAATGGCATATGTGATCCAATGGCAGATCTGATCCAAACCTCTCTTAATCCAAATCGATTTGCGAAACTTCGTTGGCATCGAAACCAGATATCTGTCGCCATCGGGTGTCACGACTTCGTGGAGATTATTGCCACGACTGGCCATCACCTGAACCGAAGACAAAGAGTTGTTGAACAAAGTTTTGGTCAAAAAAAAATTGAAATACTTTAACGATTTGTTGATTATCTTCGGGCAAATCAAAGGTGTTGAGCACTTCTTGGGTCACGTGTTTCTTCTTCGTCGCCTTTGACATTGTCTTCACAAATGGTTTTTGTCTTTTATTTCATTTGATTTCTTATTAAAAAATTGTAATCAAATATAAATGCAATGAAAGACATGTTTTTCGTTTGCATTGCGTTAACAATAAATGTGTTTAACATTTGTTTTGAACGCCTTTTGAGAGCATAGAGTCTATGCCATAGATTCTCAGCGCTATCTATAAGCCATTCAACGACTAATACATTGAAAACACTTTTTTGTATTGAATTTAAAGCCATTTATTCAACGATAACAACAATTATATTTGAAATCTCTTTAATTAAATAAATGTTTAACAAATTAATTGATTTCAAATCTTTGCGCCAAAAAACAAAACGCGGGAAACGTATGAATGAAACGCCTGTCCAAAGGAGTGGAGGGGTTTAGGGTTTATTTCAACTCAATGGACAGTTGGCTTACAATCAGCACAAATGGCACCAAATAAGTGTAACGTCATTTGTGGACATCACTTGAAAAGGGGTATAATTGATTGAAAGCTCAAATGATGTCATATTTGAGTGAAATATAAACAAAACAAAAAACCAAACGTTTTGTTGAAAAACATTAGTTGTGTTTTTGGTATAACTATTTCGTGAGACAACCGTCCATCTGAAGAGCGCCGACATGTCGACGACCTCCCAAAAGCACCACAACTTCGTGTCGGAGCCGATGGGCGAAAAGCCGGTGACGGATTTGGCCGGTATTGGGGAAGTGTTGGGCAAACGACTCGAGTCTAAGGGTTTCGACAAAGTATTTGTCATTTGATTTCATTTCAATTCACTATTCATTGAATGTTTGCTTTCGTTGTGTTTCACCTCTTAAGGCATATGTCGTTTTGGGTCAGTATTTGGTCCTCAAGAAGAACGAGGAGTTGTTCGTGGAGTGGCTCAAGGACTTGGCCGGTGCTAATGCCAAACAGGCCAAGGATTGTTGCCAGTGCTTATGTGACTGGTGTGATCAGTTCGTTTAGGGCACCCATTCATGCATACCTGTCCTCTTCATTGTCTTCAATACTTTTATTTTAATTATATTTGAATTCATTTAATATTTGTCTCAAAATATACTTTAATTATTGATATGTTTTTAACATATTTTTCGCGTCTTTTAATTCATTGCTAAAAATAAACTTAAATTTCAATTGATTTCAAAAACTGTTACAAAAAGTGTTATAAAAAAATAAAAATTAATTTTAAGTTTTTATTTAGAAAATAATTTTATTCAAAATTTTAAGTAATATTTGTTTTATATAAACTTTTGATAACAACTGATTGAAAACATTAACAAATATTTTGATAATAAATATCTAATTATTTTCGAAACTAATTATATATTAAAAATTAAAAGCTATTAAAATATAATGAAAATCACAGAAAATCTTAAGCATTAATTTGAGACCAAATCTCAAATGATATCTAAGTTTCACAAAGAAGTTCTCTTTGTTAGACATCTATTGCCATAACTGTAATCAATTGTTGAGAAGTTATTTCTAAAGGATTTATTTAATTCAAACCAGAGATCAAACGAATAATTGTGTCTATCATTGATTGCATACAAAATCATCACTTTTTTCATCTCTCTTTCTTTCACTGCTTTCCATCGCTTCCTAATGTCTTCCACAGAGATATTGATTACATGTTTGTCTGGAATTTTCATTTTTAATCTCTTAAATTTTGGTCTCTGTTTAACCCCCTTTTCCAGGGGCTCTGAGATTTTGTTTGACTTGAGAAAACCTTTTCTATTTTTGTCGACTTTTGAGACTCTAATCGTCTTTATTGAAGTCAAACTCCATTTTCGCGAAACGTCTGAATATTTGTCTCGCATTCGAGTGTTTCCTGATTTTGACGAACCATTTGTCGATTTTGTCGATGATATGTCATCTGTTTGTCCAACAATTGTCTCTTTTGACTGTAATTCACTTTTTTCAAACTTTGATTGTCTGTCCGATTCAACGAAACAGTTCTCTTTTTCGCCAATCATTGTCTCAATTATTCTATGTTTTGTGTCTAAAACTAACTCTTCTTCACTTATGTCTGCAATTTGTTGAATAAAATCCTTATTTAAGACATCGTTTTGTTCTTCTCTTTCGCTAATTATATCATTGAATTGATTCTCTTGACGTGATTTTGACTCTTCATTGCTATCAAGTATTATATGTTCAATAGTTTTAAAGTTTTGTGAAATGAAATCTTCATTATTCTGACAATGAGTTGTGGGCAGAGTTGAGGTCAGAGCCGATTGGCTATCGTTTTGCTCTAAACTCACTCTATATTCAAACTTATGGTAATCACTTTCGGACTCATTATCAAAATGGTTTGGATTTACTTCTCTATCATTACCCAAATCTGTTTGACATTCAGTGTAAGTCAAAACCAATTTATCTCTACTTTCGCACAAAAAACTGCTTTCCATTGGATTCTTATCGTCAATGATCGCGGTCTCTGACGAATAACCAATGCTTTCGTCGTTTGTTTTATAGCTTTGATCTCTAAATGGCTTTTCATTGATATTCTGTTCGTTTGTTTCGATTGCTTCAGTGTTTTGAGTGAATTCAGGGTTACTTTGCGTTATGTTTTCATTTGATTCTCTAATAAACAGAATATTTTCATCGCTCACTGACTGGAAAGGCATGTAATTAATAATTAACAGCAATTAACTCTAAAAGCTTTATATGATTATTTAATACCCGGGTTATTAATGCAACCTTTCCCTGATTAGACGACGAAAGTTTGCGCAATTGATCTGAAAATTGTTTTCAAATATTTATTCATTAATTAATAAAAAGTTGTTTTCGTTTGAAATATATGACAAACCGTATAAATAGAGTTCATAATTCTTATATGAGTAAGGTCCATAGAAATCAGTCATCCCCGGCGCCTTCACCTCCTTCTTAAACTTGTCTACCAGTCTCTTAACCATTAATATCTCATTAGATCTTCCGCTTCTGATCTGAAATCGCTTCAAATCATGCAATTCTTCAAACAATTTGCGCTCCAATTGATATCTGGTTTGCATTTCAGTGATTCAAAAATGAGATAATAATTTGTTAATAAAATTAATTCAAAAATACTTTTCAATTAACAAAAACAATGACTAACTTTCGTAAACTCTTTTCGACCGTTTGAGTGATAATATTGGGATCAACTGATTTGTATCCGTCAGAACTCGGTCTCACTCTTCGGACTCTTCTCATCCGTTCTCTGTTATATGTGATAACACTTTCCGGATATTGATTATCAAGTCGTGAATCAACTTTTGAGCCAATGTGTCCGACCTCTACTCTGCCCACAGTTGCCGGCGTTGTCTTGAAATGCAATCTATGACTACATCTGGACTCAGGTTTGTGATTGTGGTCACAGTATTGGTTACAGACATCCAATTGTTCCACATTATGAGTGTCACTCGTATTGGAGAACTCGTTCAAAGGCGTTGAGGTTTTGGCATATCTTATATCACTTGTGTTGAACTCAGATTCGGTTCCCGTTATACCCAAAGCTGAATCAAAAATAGATTCTTCACTCGAGAAAAGAGTTGTTCTTTTGCTTTCATTTTCACAATTGTTTGATCTCTGATGAATGACATCTGTTTTGAGTTCACTTGATTTTAAGACATCTTTGCTTTCAATGGTTTTATTCATATCTGATTCCTTTGCTCTACTTTTTTCCCTTTGCTTTGCCTTCGGTTTAGAATTAAATGTTTTGTTTGCATTTGGTTTCAAATTCTTCACTGTTTTCTCACTTTCTTTCTTTGTTTTATCCAAACCTTTATTCAAATATTTTTTATCATTAATTTTTGGCAATTTATTATCATTTGATTTCTCATTCTTTTCGACCACTCTTTTCATTGGTTTTGTTTCAATTTTTGTTTTCATATCTTTAGACAAAATATTACTTTTCATAACATCTTTATCACTGGCCTTCGACCCCCTCCGTGACATAGGGTTAGCCTTTCCCTTAGGCTTATCATTAGTAACGATCGATTCATCACTTTTTTCAATGTAATTATTGTTTAAATCTTCTGTCGGTTTGTGATTAACATGTGAATCGATGACAGTTTGTTCGGAATCGCTGTCCCATTGATCCATATATTTATCGTAATCTCCATTTTCATCGATTGCTTCAATTTGTTGTTTGTCTTCACTTTTGCCATCAATTGTTTTATTTTTATTTTGAATATCTCTCTCAGAACTGAAACAATTCTTAACCGATTCGTTGTTATCTGACTTCACATATGAATCGACGTCTCGTTTGTCCACATCTTCCAAACCATTCTTTACTTCTTCTGTTTGTTCTCCATTTATATCATTCTTCACTTCTTTACTTTTTAGTTGGATTTTGTCTTTTTTGAAACTTTTTTCCTTAATTTCTGTCGATTTTGTTTGACTATTAGTTGTCAAACTTTCACCACTTTTTCGTTTAACAATAGGTTTTGTTTTTTCTTCTTTTTTAATCATTTTCTTAGGATTTGAATTATTTTCTGAACTATTGACTGATTTTTGTTTGAGTTTTGTATCCTTTTTCTCAAATTGTTTTGATTTTATGGATCCGATGGATGAAGACCTTCGAGATTCACCACTTTTGACCTCGGAATCCTTTTTCTGATTATCACAACTCTTATTGTTTTTTATGGATTTCTTTTGTGAACTTTTATTATCAATATTTTCTGAAATGATTTCATTTTCAATAGAGTTTTGTTTCATTGAATTCTGGTTTTGATTTTCAACGTTAGAATCCGTTTGTTTTGACAGCAATTCTTCGGAATTGACATCGAATTGGTTTTTAACTAACATTTGATTATCTTTTGAATTCAAATACATTTCTTCCAATTCTTTGTCTGAGATCTGTTTAGAAATGTCTTTCGTCTCCAAAATCACTCTTATATTACTGTCGTCTCCATTGCATAGAGAAGACGACGAAGAAATGGATGGCGTGTGAACTAACAGTGCCTTTGATTCTTCGTTGTCTACCAATTGTTTTCTCTTTTTCTTGACTTTTTTGAGCGGTGGAACTCTTTTGGTATGAGGTGTCGGCGTTTGAGTCACATAGACATTGGTAATGATGGCCTGTTTCAGAGCCATGCCATCACTGATGGGTGTCTCCACTTCTCTCATATTTCTGAATGGATTACTGACTTCAATCTGCGAGGAAGTGGTCGATGAACTCGATTCTGGCACCCGATCCTTATGTTTGACAAGTGTCGGCAGTTTTGGTAACTGTGTTTTTGACGCTTCCATTCGATAGGTCTGATTTGGATGCGAATGGAGGACAGAGTCTGTGGTATGGATTCTGGTCTTCCACTCGTCGTAGCTCTCGATTGGACTGTCAATGAATCCTTCGGCTTGTCTTTGATCTGATGGACATCTTTGGGCAATGGATTTGTTAGCGTTACTGATTCTGGATGCTGGAAGTGCTCCGTGTAGTAGTAAATACTTGGCTACCCCTCTATAGCCCTTCTGTAGCGATGCGTCCAATGGTGTTATAAACTGTCCCTTAAGTTTCATAACGGTGTTGACATCAGCGCCGATATCAATGAGTATTTTACACATTTCTATATTATTATTGATGGCCGCGATGTGCAAAGACGACCGGCCGAAGGAATTGGTGGAATTGACCGCAGACGGGATCTGATCCAAAAGCCATTTCACTAATTCTGATATATTTTTTAATATTAAAACCAATGAAAGGAATGGTAAGTCTTATTGCTATACCTTTCCGACCAGACTTTACTGCCTCGTGAAAGGGTAGGTCTCCCCTATGGTTCCGAATCCAGAGGTTGGCCCCGAGTTGTCCCAAAATCTTGAGTGTTTCTATTTGACCCCTGGCAGCACCTATAGATTTAACTTTAATTTGAAAGCATTACAACATATCAGACCCCATACCACAGTGAGCAGCGGTCCGTCCCTTCAGATCCTGGAGATTGACGTCAGCACCGGATTCGATAAGAAGTCGCGTACAGTCGGCGTGACCTAAAGTGACGGCATAGAAGAGCGGCGGACATCCGTTGGCATCCATTTGGTCGATGTCTGCGTTGCAAAGAGTCAGAAGTGTTTCGACACAATCTATATGTCCTCGACTGGAAGAGCAGTGAAGGGCTGAGCGATTGATATGATTATAGCTTATATGTGTTGGTTATAAAAGGGCAGAAATAACCCACCGGTCAGTCCGTCACTATCCTTGGCTGAGACATTGGCACCGGCATTGATCAGAGCTAACAGTGCGTCACCACTACCTGAAGAATAAGTTATTTTACTGACACGAAGTTCTGTGCGACAAATGGATGACAAAGTGATGTTATAGTGATTTAAGGGGTATTTCAATTCGAACTCATCTTAAACAGTGATAGTGTGCACACTCACCAGCACTGGCAGCCCAGAGCAAAGGTGTTCGGCCGTCGCTGTCGATGCAGTTGACATCAATGTCAGGACTTTGAAGAAGTCTGTTTAGAACTGTTAGTCCAATTTTAGGGTCGTTCCCAATGCATATACCGCTGAAGGGACTACACATCTGCGCCGAGTAGTGCAAAGGAAAGGCTCCGTGAATGTCAGCCCTGGACGGATGTGCGCCGGACTATATTGTGAATTAAAATTCATTAAAAAGTCTTTCAATCGATAATTGAAATGAGATTTACATTCAATAATAAGTCGAGACATTGAAGTTCACCACAAACTGTGGCCCAATGTATGGCCGAATGGCTTTCATTGTCGCATAAATTCACATATTTTTCATCACTTTTTCCTATCAAATATCGAGTCATAATCTGATTACCACTAATGACACTCAGGTGTAGAGCTGTGTATCCATCGTTGTCCTGTGCTATCACCAGATCAGGACATCTCTCTAACACTAAGTCCGCACATAAGGCACTCGTATGTTCTGAACAATAATGAAGAGCTGTTCTGCCCTTCGTGTCCCTCATAGTCGACAAAGTGGGCCATCGCTGAAGAATGTCTTTTACTTCATCTATTGAATCCTTTTTTATTAATTCAATAAAATTTGAAAATCTATTTTCGCTATGAATTGACTTCTCTTTCTTTTCCATTGGTTTTGCTTTATATTAAAAATTATTATTTTTTATAATTAATAAAAATTATAAAATTTGTATCAAATGTACAAAAAAGAAGTAATGCTTTTATTATGACTTCAAGTCTTCATTATTTTATTCATTTTGTTTGCCGTTTATTTGCTTTGAATTTTATTTCTGAAAAATTAGTTTAAAAATTAAATATAAAATATATTTTGAAAAACATTTTTATAGAATAGGTATTTGAGGTAAAAGTCTATAACATAGGCTTCTCTCAGAGCCACTGTAAAAACATATTTTAAGTGCATTTTAAAGAATTATAAAGTGTTCACAACAAACATTACGATTAATATTTTGATTGAAATATTGTTTTCATAAAAGAGGCAAATAATTGTACTTATATTTGTTGTTAAACATTCACCTGTGAAAGGGGTTTAATAATAAATTAAAATCGTCTGACAGGACTGGTCTATATTGAGCGCACTTTATATTTGAATTCATTTTTGATAATAAAATGAAAATAATCTCAAAGAAAGGAATCTTTTGTTGAGTTTTACAAAATAATGATTAAATAAATGAAATTATGACTGATTTTTGTTTTGCAAAACGAATAGCAAATAATAATTCAAATCACGTCTCATTTGAGCCAACATTTGGGTCGACAAAAATGACTAAACTCTCTCTAATGAGTGAATTATCTCTAAATGTTTTATTATTGCAAATTCTGTCGGAATTCTGAACTCTCTTTACATTCAATGGAATAATAATAAGAATTATAGACTAATTCACAAACACTTAAAGCGATTGAAATGATTTTGAGTCAAAACTTTTGACATAAATTTCAGTACAAAACAGACGGAAGTGAATAATATTGACAGAATATTCTATCAAACCTTACACTCAACCCATATAATGCTGTTTACTTTGTCTCTGATTAGTTGAATGAATCGATTGATGATTTGCTTATATTTTGATATTTTTATTTCAAAAAACAATATAAAAGTGAAGCAAAAGTTTTTTATCGATTTTTCATTCGTTGAATTCAATTACATTTTCGATATTTTTTGATTATTGTTCAAAAGTCAAACGAAAAAAATATTTCATATCATTATTGACAATATATTGTATTAAAAAATTCATTACATTTTCTAAAAATATTTTTGTAAAAGTCTTTTCGTAAAAATAAAGAACAAAATGTTTAGACATTTCGATAATTAATAAAATTAATTTCAATCTATTGTGAGTTCTATGATTAATAGGACACAGAAGTAATGATATAATCGTTAACAAAAAATCAATAAATTTTTTTATGCATTTTTATACACAATGAATGAATGTTTCGATAATTTCGATAAAGTTATATTTCATTCACTAATTCATTACAACATTAGTTAAACTAAATTTTTATTTTTAAAATCAATTAAAAAATTATTTTTTGAATTCATAAAATTTTGGTAATATATTATTGACCTAAAAACCAGTCGTCTATTGATTGACAGTTTGAGGTATAATTAGTAACAGGGGTGCAAAACATAACCCCTTTTAGAAGAATTTCTAAAGTTTTCATTTAAAACATATAAAATGTTAAAAAAAAGTAATTATATATAAAAATTTTGAAAAATTATAAATTTTTCATTTAATTAGATTTTGTGTAAAATTATTTTATTGTAAAAAAGCAAAAGAAATTCTAAATAAAACCTAAAGTGTTTGATATTATTTATAAATCGCTGTAAACATCGGAATTCAACTGAATTTTGAACAAAATAATAGTTTTTGATATAATAAATAAATAAATAAAATGATAAAAAGACTTGTTTTGCAATTGTCGTCATAGAGATAGAGATTTCATTGCATGAACTCATTTGAAATAATAACACAATTCTGTGAAGAGTTTTCGAATACTTAACGAAAGGATTGAAATTCACTTATTATTGCTTTCGGTCATATATTTCGATATAAAACTATTGACGAGTTTTATCATTGAGTTTAACTTACTTTCAATGTCTATAATCATATAAAGAGTAGATGTTTGAGAGATGTGACAATTGGGAGGTCTGAAAGTTATGTACAGAATCGCAATCTAACTGTTCGTTGAAATCATGAATTGAAGTGAAATTTGTTGAATGAGTTTTGACTTTGAATGACATAATTTGATTATAAAGACCGCACCCAATGTTTGGCAACGATTTTAAACATAATTTAGAAATCGATTCAAACTTTTTTAAAACTCATTTCAGACAACACAAAAAGTAAGTCATTTGTGAGAAACGATGAAAACAATTCACATTCACATCCAGTGGTTGTTTTGGTTTAGGCGCACAGTTATGTCTATACAGTTGAGAGTGTCTATACATAGGGATTATAATGTTCTAAACGGTGTCCCAAATGTTAAGCACAAGTTTTTTGACGCTTGCGTTCACTTAATGTGTATTAGTATTACATACAATAATATCGATTTAAAGCATAACTTCAAAACAATTTTTATTCAATTATGAAGTTATGAATCAATTAATAACAGAAAAACAAATTTTATGTCAATTTTAAAGTCAAATAAAATAATGACTTTTTAATGGTTTTGCGAATATATGTCAAATGAATACAAATTTTATGCAAATAATTGTTTAATAAAATTATTCTATTTTATCTGATATTATCCATAAGACTCTCTGATGATAACAGTCTCTTTTGCTCTTCCTTTTGTCTTCTGGACATCTTTGATCAAACACTCGATTCTCTTCGTATGTGCCGTCCATCCATAAAATCTTCTTATAGATGAGTTGTCGATGTCTTTGGAAGCGATTAATGATAAGAATTGTAGATATTTTGGGAATAGCTTTGAGAACAATTCTGATGTCAACAGAGATGTACTTTATCTAAGATTTGATTCAAAACTTTAATTACAAGACATCGAAGAATGACTTGAATGACAAGAACTCAACTCTCGAACACTTATCAAATACTGCAGTCTTTGCAAAATTTTAGTCATTTAGACATCAATTGAAAAAATATTAAAAGTTTTATTTCAAAAGTATACCGACAAATGACACCCTTTCCCACCCTCTCCCCAACCCATCATTTCTGTACTGAGACTTAAATGTCTTAACCTCGAGTGGAGAGTCGATAACATCCGGATCTGAACCATCGGGGCCTCATCTACTGATTCGTGGATCAGATAACAAGAAGTGAAGTGTTTTCACCTGGTATTTGACACCACCACGAGGTTGGAAGGCGACGGATGACAGACATAAAATACCGACATTTAGTAATTTTTTAATTTATTTGAACTCTTTTTCATGAATTAAATTTAAAACTATATTTACATTTAAAGTGATTTATATCTAATGATAACATGAGATAAAGTATTGTATATACGATTGAATGACTGGAAGACATCGTTAGGAATATTCTCAATAAAGACAAACAAAATCTATTATTGTTTGAGATTTTTATATTAAATTATTTTGTTTTAAATATTTTGTTTTGTCCATAAATTGCTAATAAATGAGATCATAATCACTATATATAAGACTTTGTTTCATTTGGAAGACAATGGTTTGCAAAGACACCGACAGATAATGACTACTTGTTATGGAAAGACATATTGGAAGACAAGTCGACAGAGAAGGCAATAGTTGTTAAATGTCTGTCAAAGCCATCGATTGGTTGCAAATATTAGCCCATATTATTGTAATCAACTCTTCTGACAAACCAAGACCTGTAGACCGCATACCCGATCACCACAAGAATGCCTGCCATTATTGTTATACTTCCTGTGATGACGGGAACGCTATCGTCCTGTTCCAGACTGAACCTAATGGGCGCCTGGACTCCCGACCCAAAGCCAACAGAACTGCACCGAATGCCTATTCAAACAAATCATTTCAATTAATATTTATTAAAAGTAATACCCCTTTGAATACTTGGCGCGAATTTTCCCCTTTCTATCTGAAAGGCTTGCAATTGAATGTTAGCCAAACGTAAGACAACTGTTTGTCGACCAGTTTTAGACTCAAAGAGGTTTATGACTGGCGGTGACGGACACAGATATGACTTTCCGATGGGTGTTGTGAACATACTTAGACTTCCTTCAGCAGATTTTGCCACTTTTTTGCCACCTGTGCTCATGATTACAATAGCAATGAATATCAATATTTTCGTAACAATAGAAAGATTCACCTTTTGTTGTGCCCCTGAATAAAGAGTCGGCCGTATTGTACAACAAGTCTATTGAATTGATTCCCCAATTCGTTTCACCGACCTTTCAATGCAAATCAATACTCAGTTTAATTCATAATAATTAAGGGGTATTTCATTCATTGGGTATTTATTTCAATGACGAAAATTTTGTTCAACATTGAAATAAAATTCTTAAAACCTTTTCAAATATGAGTCTGAAAGTGAAGCCTCCAATCCATGAGACGTCCAGAACTGTTAGGGAAAGTTGTGTTTTGATCGACACTCATTTATTTCATGACAGACAGACTGACCTGGCTTCTCATCCAATAAGTAATCGCATCGACCTTTACTCGTGGCGTCTGTGGGTATTTTATCGGTTAATATCTGAAATTGTATTAAAAATATATTAAACGACTCTTCGATTGAAACCATTTTTCAAATAAACTCTAAATAATGAGTGAATGAAAACACGTTTGCATTCAATGATACCATACCTGAGTTGTTCCCTGAATGTCATAAGTGATGGTAAAGAAAGCCTCAAATTTGGCCAAAATGCATATCAATCCGCTGTCATCCCAGACAGTGAATGTGAAGGCAGGGGCGGGTTGTTTAGTGGGTAAACCTCCTGCGAGTGGCGGTGAAGTTGGTTTAGGACTTGACAATGGAGTGGCCTATCATTCAAAATGAATAACATTTTGGTTATGACATGAATGAGGTCTTACTCTTCGTTGTCTCAATTGGTTTTCAATTGTTTTGCTGATATTCGTCGATGTTTTGAAGCAAACGGAATCTAATTATAAATTATCATTGATTTGCAAATCAATAAAAAATTCAAAAATTGTGAATTAACTCACATTTAATGCAAAAAATAATCAAAAAATATAATAAATATTTTAATGTAAACATAATTTTAATTGAATTTTCAATTCAACATAAGATGTAATCTAAAAACAAATCAATATTCACTTTAATGGACTTTAAGTATAAACACATATTCCGATTCTGTGCAGAGTTTTGGCACAGAATCCAATAGATGTCATTCAATGCACTCTTTTTTGCAACTCATTAATGCATTCATAGATTGCTTTGAATCAGGTTTTGGCAAATATTTTATAATTAAATTAATAGTTATTTTATTTTAATTTTATTTATTTTCAAAATATTTTCCACAATAAATAAAACGATTAATAAATAAATAATTTTTATATAAATTATAAAACGTTTAAATTTTTTATAATAAATATTTTTCTTTGAATGACTTTTATTTATATTTCCGGTAAAGAAATTCCCGTTAAATCCGTGAACTGTTTGAAGACGGACACAAAGCCGTGTGCGGTCACCTCTCGGGCCACATCACTAACTATATTACCGAACAGTTTGACCACTTCCGACACAATGACGGCAATGATCTCACCGACCATTCCTCCCACTGTCTGCAACTTTCCCTTCTCTTTCGTTTCGTGATCTGCTTTCAACTGTTTGTCCAAATTGTTGTTGATTTGGTGTAATCTCATTATGTCATACATGTCCTTCTCTTTGCGAATACTCTCCTTATTCTTCTGATCACTTCGTCTCGACTCTCTGTTCCCATCCACTGGATATGAATTATCTTTCATTGATCTGCTCTTCGACTCGTTGACCACAATGTCCAAGACTTCGATTTTCGTGCCCTCACTGTTGGCAACAATATCTGAAGCAACACTTTCTCCATTTGTGGTCACAAAAAAGCAAACGAAGACAACCAACAGAACCAAAAGATAATAACCTTTATTATTGGTAAAGAATTTCACGAAAAAAAATTATTTAATTAAAGACAAAACTAATTAAAATGATTTAAACTTACGATAAGTTTCTACAAAATTATTCATATTTTGCGATTAATTGAAAAAAAACTTTAAGTAAATAAAAATAGAGAAAAGTTTTTCTTATAGTTTATATGACTTAAAAACAGTCATTTGTTGTCAGAATCACTGCTAATGTAAAAATGAATCAAAGAGAGAGATCCCGTTCCTAGCGATTGGATGATGTTTGGGATGAGGCAAACATTTAGAACATTTGGAGTCAATTTTGACACAAATGAGGCATAAATTCAGGACTTCTTTGCAATTAAACATTGTTTGGATGTCTTAAAAGTTGATGCCATCAAAAGAAGTGGATTTTGAATGTCATTCAAAATCAAAAAATGTGAACTCAAACCGGAAAACAGGATAACTGAAGTGAGAGCACAGTTAGCCCACTAGCACTGACACTCGTACTCACATCTCGTCCTAAACCTTAACTCAAAAGTTCAACAACTTTTTTGGACTCACCTCTCATTCCAGCGATAGATATAATGAATCGATAATTATATTTATATTTAACTATCGATGAGATTATATTCAATTCCTCAACAGTTTATGCATTTATTGCAAGAGTTTTTCGAGTGAATGAAAATTATGTTTAATTTCGGACCAATTGATGCAAAATGTCAGACAATATTCGTTTGAAGCATACCATCAGAAGAGCTATTATTTTAGACACCACTCCATAGTGTGTGACCTCAAAGACCCAGTTATTTAGCATTGAATTCATCGTTAAATTTGAAATAATTTACAAAAACATTCAATATTTTTGATTTCAATCTCAAAGAATTTAATTCACATTTAACTTGATTTTGAAAATACAATAAAATTTTGAGTAATATTTCAATTCATAATAAGTTTTGTTGAATAGATTTGAAGTGATTTTGAATATGAATTCAATTCAAAAGCATTTCATTGAAGGCATTAATTGAGAGGAAAATACGTTGGCAATAATTGGTGGTAAATATCGATATCAATCGTAAGGAATAAACAGAATATAATTCTATCGATTTGTTTCGCTTCGGGAGTGATGTCCAACCACTTGCGAACCGTGTCCAAGGCTACCAGTGCTGCCGCCTCATTGGGATAGCCGTACACTCCCGTCGAAATACAGGGAAAGGCTATCGACTTGAGTTCATTTTGCACCAACAGTGTCAGCGCCGACTGATAACAGTTCTGCAGTAGTGATGTCTTCTCGCCTACCGGTCCCACAGTATGGATAATATCTGACAAAAAACATTTTGTTATACATTTGTCACACAAACCAAACGGACAGACGTTTTGCGGGCAGTTTATAACCACCGGTTATTTTGCTGTTCCCGACTTCACAGCCATTGAGTGCCCGACACTCGGCCTGAAGAAGACTGCGATCCGCAGCCGAATGGATGGCGCCGTCGACTGAGGTATACATTGGTGTTAGCATTGAATGTCTCTCAACAGTCATGGCATACAATACCCCCTCCGCCCCCCTTCAGGCCCTGATTGGCGGCGTTGACGATGGCGTCGATCTCAAGACAAGTGATGTCACCGCGAAATATAGAGATCTTGTCATTGATTTCTTTGCTGAAGACGTGGTCTGAAGAGGAGAACTTTGTCTGAATGTTGTGGTATTTTGAGTATTCATTCCAAGACATCACGTCTGCCAATGTCTTGTAATTGTTCCCACATTTGTATTGTTTGCGTTTCTCCTCCAAAGACATCGATAGATAACGAGCTGTTTGTACACCAAATGATATCATATATTTAAGGGGTATTTGCAAACAAATTCCATACCCTTTTCTGCTGTGAAATTCATTTCGTGATAATTAACTGATTTAATGAAAGACAAAACAATTATCGATGAAAGCGATGTCTGAAGAAGTCTTTTCGGTATTAGTTTCGGTTTAATCATAAATTGGTTTTGAAATCAATTTTATTATAAAATATAAACAAATGTTTATTTCATTTCAATTCAGATATGATTTCATATCAAAAATATCTTTTGATTTCATTTTGCTGTAAATCTTAACATAAAATACGTTTTGAAGCAAATATTCAGTCATTCAATGCATTCAATGTTTGACCAAATCATTAAATTTTCTTAATTATATCAAACCATTGACATACCGGTGCTCCACCTGTGTCCTACCTGTGCTCTACCTGTGCCCTATCTGTGACATAAAACTTTAAAATAAAATATTTTTCAAATGTCACGAAAAGGGGGCAAACATTGACTTCACTTTCAATGAGAAAAAGCGCCAAAAGTTTATAAACAAAAACATTTGTTTTGAAGTTTTTGTTGACTTTTGTGAATGAATGACAAAATGAGTGAAACATTTGTTATGAAAACTAATGATAATATCAGTGAAAAAGACACTGATTTTCATGACATTCAAAAGCAATTATTACTTGAATTGACTCAAAAGTTTGGATCAGTTTTGGGCCACAAGAAGTTGTGCAAAAGTGTGGCCAAAATGGAGAAAATCGGACATAAAATCAATTGTCTTACCATTGAATCGTTTGAGGTTTGAATTGAGTTGTGTTTGACATTCATTTCAATCATTTATTTGATTTTTTTCAGAAAAGTTTTCAAAAACTATTGTCTGAAATGCAATCAGAGATCAAAACCAATGAATTGCTGAACGAAAACAACTCAAAGAGTAATCTTATTATCAATGAAACCATCGATAATATCATTGATGTAAAGATAATTGTCTTTAAAGACAAACATTTTTAAATGATTTTTTGAATATTTTTCTTTCATTTAATGTTTAGAAACAAATAAAAGTAAAGAAAATCAATGAAACGATTGTCGAAAAAACACACGATTTGTATGAACTGAAAGCTGAAGAAAATGTGTCAAAACTTATGGAAAATGTATTGAATTGTAGTGAAAATGAGTTAACATTTCATGCCATCAGAAATCAATTGAAAGGATCGCAAATAATTTGATTTATTTGTTTTGTTTGACAAATGTCTCAAAAAACACACTTTTCATCAATTATTCACAAATTGTTTCATTAAATATGTTTTTCATTCCCAACGAACCGAAAGGAAAGCACAAAACAAACAAACCTTTCAATTATTAACAAACACTTTCTGAAGGAACGTATGTTTCTATACAATCCCGTCTATAATGAGTTTATTTGAATTGAATGTAATTTTTATAATTAATTAAATTGAATTAAATTAAAATAATTTGAATGTCTTTTGAGAAGTAAAAGTGAATGAGTTGTCAATGAATGGCAAAAGTCATTCATTTCGTTGTGATGTGAAAATTGTGGCAATTATTAGGAATACTATTATATAGAGAATCGTTGACATAAAGCCCGCCCAAACCAGGGTGTGATTGAGTCCCCAACCCTTTAGCATGATATTCCTGATGGCCATCACAGGGAGGGTCTGAGGGGTGAACATAGATATTATCCTCAATATGTAATGCATTCCTTCCAGGGGCCAAATAATGCCAGAGATGACTAAATAGGGGGCAAATGAGCCGATAATTAGCATTAGAGCCGACTCTTCAGAATCAGCGATCGATGATATGAAGAGACCTATGATTGCAATGAATGACAAATATAGGAATTCAACACAACGTGCAAAACAAGTGAGTTTCATACCGAAGCTCATACCACACGTGCCCTGAATTAGTGCTAATATGAAGACCAAAAGTAGATTTCCTTCGTTAGTGACATCGAATATAAGCAAAACGACAGTCAAAACAGAGATGATTTGAAACACACAAACGATGTGTTGAATCATGAGCTCTGATAACAGTATTTCCAGTGCATTCGCGCCCGCGATAACACTGCGGTCTAACTGTCCGTTCTTTCTCTCCATCACAATATTGATTGACGTCAACGCCATTGCTATTGCGAAGGCTATACAGACTATTACACCAGGAGTTCCGAAGTCTATGAAACGGGGGTTAAGGGACCCGTAAACTGGAGGGTCGACAAACTCGACCAGTGGTGATAAAGCTCTGGGATTAGTGTTGTTCCCCTTTTGGGTAATCATTTGCCGTTGAAAAGCCAACTCGGCCTCCATTAAGGTCTGGAATAACACCTGATATATGAGTAGATCTATTGGACTGAAAATGAGTATTGAATTGAAATGAATGGGAAATACCGGTTAAGTCGCCGTAGAATTGAATTGTACTCTCTTTGAGATCATTGTCAGAAATGACATAATCTTTGGACTGGTATTTGATAGCCAGCGCTGTAGTGAAGTTCTTTGTTATAATTAGAGCGCCGTATGTTTTGCCATCGCGTACAGAATCGAGGGCTGAATTGTTAGTCGGATAGGGTTTCTGTTTTTCATAGAAATAGTTATAAGTTTTCAATAATAATGCTAATAATCGACAGAACTCTCACTAAATTAATTGTCTTTTTGTTGATTTTGTCCAAAAGTTTTTCACTTAATTTGCTATCATTTTTATTCTCGAGCTCTTGATTATATACAGCGATGTCCAAATCGTACGGCTTTTTACCCAAACATATGCAAACCAAAGCCATTGTAAGCATAGGTAAAAGCATTACAATTACTAACATTCTGTCAGAGAATATGTGATTACAATTGAATGTTAAGTTTGTGTAGAATTTTATTACAATTTTTGTCGCCAGAGTTTAATCAAATTCTTTTGACTCAAAGCACAGAATCTTTTGGCAAACGTTGAATTCGATGGCACTTTAGAACTGTTTGCCTTTCCATTGCTCAGCATAGGCTTAGACGCCCTTTCCTTTGATATATTTGGAGGCATTGAAAGACTGTGTGGTCTTTCATCAAATTTACAGACTCTAAGAAAGACGTCCTCCAAGTGGTCTGTCTTGAAATGAGACAATAGAGTAGAGGGCGAGTTCTCCACCAATATCTTCCCGCCCCTCATTAGGGCTATTATGTGTGCTCTTCGACACTCTTCGATGTAATGAGTGGTTATCAATATAGATGTCTTCTCAACACTTGAGAGATGAATCAAATGCTTCCAAACACTAAGAAATCAATGAAAAGCTATTTATTAGAGACAATATTCAAGTCATTTACCGTTCTCTGAGCATAGGGTCCACTCCGACCGTTGGTTCATCGAGCATAAGTATGGGCGGGCTATGAATTATCGCAACGGCCAGTGATGTCCTACGCTTTTGACCACCGCTTTAGAGGAATAAAAGTCAAAATGTAATAATATTTGAGAATTTAAGTACTCTTTCAATACCTGAGAACTTCGACCAATCGATTCATGTCCGGCAGATCCAAGAATTCTATCAAGAATTCAATTCTCTTTCGTCTGTACTCTTTTGACAGGCCATAGATTCTGGAGAAGTAGTTCAGTGTTTCATAAATTGTCATTTCGTTGTACAAAGAGATGTCTTGAGGCATATATCCAATGCCAGCGCCGGGTATTTTATTAGAGGGATGTGACACCAGTTTACCATTGACTCTGATTCTGCCCGACGTGGGAGTGAGTCGACCGACAATCAGTTTGATTAGTGTTGTCTTTCCACAACCGCTCGGACCCAAAAAGCCATATCTATTACCATTAAAATCATTAATAAAATTTACATTCAATTGAATTACGCATTCATTGAATACATCGCGCTTTTAGGGAACGTTAGGTTAATGTTGTCCAACAGATATCCATTCTTTTTGTCGTAAGTGAACCTAAGATTACGTATTTCTACCACCAATTCATTCAAATTCAATTCCTTTAACCTATTCGTCAGTGGCTCAGGACTTGAGTGCACCGATGGCTCGCCATCACTGCCTCTACTCCTAAGTGTGTCTGATTTGGATGTCTTGGACTCGAGTTGTTTAGACATTATAATGAATTGACTTTTTTTGTGAAACAAAATACAAAACAAAAAATAATTATAAATATTTCAAACAAATAAAAAGTGATTCAAATTGTGTTGCAATTAATATGACTGATATGACTGTCAAAGACCTGTCACCTATTGTTGTCACGCGATGTCATTTGCCTTTACCTTTAAGTCAGGTCAGGCGCCACAACAATAGGTGATCCGTTTTCTGCAAATAACTTTTTGAATATTTGGAACCGATTGAAATGTATGAAAAGATTTGCATACTGTCTGTCCTCCTGTTCTGTGTGGCAGCCATAGATGGAAAGGAGCAAACATGGTATAAACCTGTGGCCAAACCACACAAACTCTATAAACACGTTATGTGTTATTATCCAAACATCACTTCTATGACCAAAATGAGAGACAATAAGTATTTCATATCAATGGCTGACCAAAAGGTTTGGTTCGTCAGTGAAACAGAAGAAGTGAATGAAAACAATCGAAGAGACTTGAGTTCAATAACTAAGATCTGGGACAAAATCGACGCTTCCTTTTACTATGGATGGGATATGGAGTGCGGGGACAGTCGACACAGGGATCGATTGGTTTTAGTTAATTATAATATAATGACAAAAACCAATGAAGTTTTGATCGGATCACTCAGGGATTGGAACTGGACTTTAGTGAAATGGTATGAATTGAATCCATTTATTTTGACCGAAAGTCACCTGAATTGGAGCCGAAGTATTGACGCCATCGCAGCCAACGACGATTCAGTGATTATTTTTCAGGGTATTTATGGCTTAAATGCAATTATTGTTCAAATTCTTGACTTCTTTTTTAATGAAGAGTAAAACAATTGAAATAATTTCAGATCAAAAGTATATTGCAATGAACTGCGAATACGACGACTCGAATGGGAAATGGATTTTTAAGATCAAAGAATTCATGGGACCAGCACTCGATGGACCGTTCGATGCGGCCTATTTTGATGACAAACAAACCGATACCATTCCATTGAATATATTCAGAGGCGACAAATACTACCTGTGCTACTTTAAGGTCTTGTTTGATTGTAGAGATTTAATGAAAATGTTTTCAATGTTTAATATTTAAAGGTTTTCGGAGAATATTTTGGTTGCGATGAAGAGATAGTGTCAGACAATCCTCTCCTCCCGAAAGAGGTCTGTTTTGTGAGCAGTGATCCCAATGAGACACTCCTGACATCGATTTGGATTCAACTGCTGCTTAAAAGTCTGGCATTACTTGTCGTTACGGTCTATGCATTCATTTGCTTCAGGAATATATGGATTAAATTGAATAACAAATCGAAAGCAATTGAAAACAAAGACAAAAATGAAATTTTTGTGAAAGACATCAAAAAATGAAATTCAAACAAAATATTAATTTTTAAGAAATGTTTAAAAATATTTGGAATTCAATGAAATGTTTTATATATAAAAAGCATTTTTCTTATAAACAATTTTCATATTTTATTTAAAAGTCTAATAAATATTATTTTAAAGTAAATCAAATTAACACTAATTTTATGGTAATTGAAATGACTGAAAGGAATAGATCTTTACTAAAAAGTGAAGACAATAATCAATGTTTGGTTTTATGTGATTTTGTTGTACAAATCGCACAAATAGTGAAAATAAAAATATTCATTTTATGAGAAAAGCACCTGAAAATAGATGACAACGTTATGAGCAATGTTTTATTGTTGAGTATTTGTGCTTAAAATTCAATTATTTGTCAATTTCTTCGATGTATTGTTTTGTGACAAAAGGGCTCGACTTCGGCGCAGAGGGTTTGAATGGATAGTTATGTCGGAAACAAATGAGTCGAAAAAGCGTTAAATTGTGTTATTCAATGAAAACATAATATAAGAGAAAAGGAAAATAAGAGATAATGAAAGAGATATAAGCGATGGAAGAGTTGGCACCAAATGTCTCATTAAAGGAATGCTTAAATGAAGTGAAAAATGAAATGCATTTATAATAGAGAAACCGCTTTTGATGTCAATTCCTTTCATATTTTTTGACACCAATTTTTGTATAAAAATTATGATAAGAATAATGTAATATATTTTCATTTTGTGTTCACTTTTCATATCTTAAAGGCTTTCAATAATTCACTTTAAAAAATAAATATTTCGTGAATAAGAAGTCATTTTTAAGGATAAAAAACTTTTCAAACAATGAATAATTCAATGCTTTATTGATTTTATAACATTTTAGTATCGTTTGAATGATTGGATGAATAGAGAAGTGAACAAAATATATGTTTTTATTATATAATTTTAATTTCTTTTCTCGGAATTACTTTTCACTTTAAAATCAAAGCTTTTTTTTCTATTTTTTGAAACCTTATAAGAATTTCACTTTTAGTGTTGGCATACGTTTAATGTTATTCTCAGTGTTATATCGATTTAATTCTACATTAGTTTTTGATTTAAAATTCTAATCAATTTTTAATGTTATATAAATTATTTGATGAATAATTTTACTAAATTTATAGAGAATTTTATTTTGTTTTTGTTAAATGAAAATTTTTATTATCTCTGAACTGTTTGAAATGAATTTTTGTAAATGCGAGCATTAGGTGTGAAATCAAATCATTCATACAATGAATTCACTGAAGAAAACATTTAAATAATTAAATGTTCATTGAATTGCATCCCAATTGAAAGACAACTTTTTTTAATATGTTTTCAATTAATTTTAAAACACATTAAGAGATGAATTTCAAGCCTTTCATTAGAATTGAGTTTCATTTCAATTATTTAAATGTAAAACATTAAGAAAGAAATACTAATTGTAATCAAATTAATAAAATATATGAGTTTTGTTGAAAACATTATTTTTATTAATAGACATAATAAAAGCGATTGAGTTTGACATCAATTGATATTTCATTTACAAAAATCACTTCAATGTCTACTGAAACAAAATATATAAATATTTTTATATAAATAAAATACAAATGCATTGAATATACAATGATTTAATTTTCTATTCACTGTATATTCAATACATTTATTATACAACAAAAGTTAAAATCTAATGAATTTAATATAACAACACTTTTATCATATAATATACTCTGTAATACAATATGAATTATTCTCTATTGTATTGTATAATGAATTCTATATAATATTATTTATAAAATATTGACACAAAGTATTCCTTCTACTAATTTATCGACAAATAAATTATATTTTTGTCACAAAGTTATCACAAAATATTATTTTTATGTAAAAACAGACAAAAGATTTTCGACTTTTTAACAAGAATTGAATTTTTTTGAAAATAAGAATTAATTGTTTCATTCAATACTAGAAAAAGGAAAGACATCTCAACTCTTCCGGTCTCAACTGCTCTTGCTTATTTTTGTTTATATCGAAATCTTTGTTAACGAATATTCTATCAAATGATTATTAAATATAAAACTACTTTAATATTCATAACATTCAACACATTATCAAAACATTGCAATTTATTAACAATTGCTTCAAAGATTAATACATGAAATGAATGAATGAATGAATGAATCGATTGATTGAAAATAAAATGATTACAACGAGTATAGAGATATTGAAGTGTACTTTGAGTGAGGAATTTGAACGTAAAATATAATGATTTGAAACGAAAATACTATGAAATAAATTGTGCAAACATTTGTCAGAGCATTGGAGGGTTGAGAGGAAAGGGTTTGCAGTTGAGGGCAAAGACGTTTACTATTATTTTGGAGAGTAATGCACCTGTCATTATAGGCATCATTTCCATCACAAACGCATTCCTCGACATTATACTCGGGTTTAGTGTTTTTGAGTATAGAAAGCGATTGTTTGCACCGTTCGGTGCACTCCTTGCCTGTGAATAGCTCTGAACATATATACTTGTAGTAATTCCAGGCCTCAAAGCATCGGTGGTCGGACTTGCAGTAGAGCTCAGAGATTCGGCACGAATTTGTGTTCACTTCGGGATAACAAGACTTTGTTCGGCCTCTGACGAGATTGCAGTACTCATTGTCAGCGCAGTCACAATTGAGATAATCGTTGCCCTCATCGGTGCTGGAAAGGGATATGACGGCCAATTGGCACAACTCGGAACAGGTGCGAATCTGGCCATAGAGTTCTTGTTTGCAACTGATCCTGAAGTCATGAAGAGCCAGAGCACAGTTTATACGTTCGGTGCACTTATTCAGTGAAATCTCACAGTTCTTCACATTTGACTCTTTTGAGCCAAAACACATCCAAACAGTGATTGAAAGCCAAACAAATGTCCAAATAATTACAAATGACTTCATATTTAATTACAATTCACTCAAAACACGAATGTTTCGATGAATTCATTAGTTGTTTTTCGATGTCTTATTCGACAATCATTTGGCAAATAATGTCTTCAATAAAAAAACTTTCAAAATTCAAGTCATATAATAGACATTACACTATTGCAAACCATAAGCACTAACCAACCTGTGCTCTATGTCTGCGCTCACATCTGAAAGTGTGAATCAAAGCTATGAAATTGAAAGGAAGTCAAGAGCACTGGCAGAGCACTGGCAGACACGGGCACAGCACTGGTGAGTTTGTGCATTGAATCCTTAAATTTTTCATGAAATCAATTTCGATATTATATTATAAAATGTTTTCATTTTAAAGGAATTGTATTTTATTAAATAATTTCATTCAATTCGTTAGAGATTAGAATTATTTATAAGAATTCAAATGAATTTTTATTTACAAAACCATTCAATTATTATTAATTATGACAATAAAATTATAATAAATAAAAGATAATTACATAAAAATTACTTAAAATATATGTCTTTGCGATAAAACAGTGAAGAATTCAATTATTAAATTTCATTTGCATTTTATTGACGAATAATTCCTCTGCTATTGTTTGGGTCTTATCAGCATTTCCTCATTTTAGGCACAGGGAGTAAAAGTAGATTATTATCTATTAGCAAAATCATGAATGTTTACAAACAAAATCCCTGGTCAAACAAATGTCAAACTCAATGACAAATAAATTATTCTTATTTATTACGACATCTGTTTGAATGACTAAATGCTATAGACTTTTGAAATGCATTTCATTTTTATTAAAATACATTTTAAACAAATTTATTCGTTTGATTAAATCGATAAAAATAGTGTTTGTCTTGAGTTTGATTACTTCTGTAATACATGTGCTCTTACTGTAAATGATGACAAAAAATGAATACATAATTACATGAAAAAACTTTTTTTCATTTGTTTTTGCAATTATTATAATAAAGAATATAATATAAACCTATGTTTGAGTCAAAGCTCTGTTTCGTGTTTGAAGTGAAGGCACGAAAAGAGAAGTGATTTTTTTCTGTCTAAACATAAAAAACATTTTCAGTAATGGTTTCAGTCTTTTATCCCATTTATTACTCTTCGATGTTTTGTGACTACACCTAATGTGGGTTAAAACAAATCGATATCTCTTTCTCAGAGACTTAGAAATAATATTTCATTCGGGAATTCATTTTATTTAAGTTTTTTCAGTCAATAATATTTTTATTCAAACAATAATTCAATTAATTTTCATCAAATGTTTGCTTTAATTCAATATTTATTCATTTTATTTAAAGAGTTTCGACTTTAAGTGATTTTAATGAAAATATTATCAATATTTGAGATACAATTTGTTACATAAGTATAGACAGACACTATATGTAAGACTTTATGCAAATTTAATTTACAATTGAACTAACGATGAAATGAATGCGATATTCAATTACTATGAATAAATAAATGCATTATTAGTTTGTTATATACTCTTAAAATGTGTCACAAATCGTATTGAACACAATTAACGATCAAATCATGCATTCAATAAATAACTAAAGTTTATATAAAATCATTGCTTTTCGCACAAATCTTACACATAATAATTGAATTCAACATTCAATAAAAGTTTGACAAAAATTGATTTTTCATTTGAGAGGTCACTGAATGTGGCCTTCAATACATCAATACAAGTGATGGTAAGAATTTATACTTTAGTTATGCAACAAATACTGTAATAAAAAGGGTTTTCATATTTAAAATTAACCAAAAAAGTGCATAAAAACTATCGGTTAATATAATAGTAACAGAATATTATTAGTAAAGAATATTCTGTCATATATTGTAATATTAAATTATATTCACGAAAAGTGTTATTCATTTGTCACGACATCTGACGCTTGACTTTATTATTAGAGCCCTGTATATAAAGTACGGACTTTTATATCAATCTCTGAAAAGCAGTGCTTATATTGAAAGCAATGACAATCATATGACTGAACCCTATCTTCAAAGTCTATATACTATTTGAACGTTCACTAAATAGTTGTTAAACTGATTAGTCATTGAATGCAATGTTTTTTGTTATTTAAATCTAATATGATTTAAACGCTTTTAAACAATAGTTTGAATTTTAAACTCAAATCATGTCTTCATTTGTGAACATTTGCTGTAAATTAGCGTCAAATTCAAGCAATAAATTAAACAAATTAGTGATCAATGACTTGAATATCAAAGTGAAGACATTGTCTGAATTGGTCTCAAAGCAACTGGACTTAAATGAAGACAATTTCGGTTATTATCTCATGTGTGGACACATGTATTGATTGGTGTTTTTTGTTTCAGATCTCATGTGTTTTGGTTGCATATTATCATCGGATGAGACACTCGTGAGCTATGACATCACGAACGGAACCACTGTTTTCGTGTTAAACAAAGTCCAACAACTGGTGGACAATAGGGACGAACTGAAGGCCAGTTCGGTTAAGGTATCGCCCGATCCGACGGACATCCAGAATATGGTCATCGCTTTGAGAACCGCTTTAATGAACGCCTCTTTTCGGCAAATGTTGGATAAGTTGAGTGAATGCGAGTTCAGAGAGAATCTGATGGCAGTGACCCCTGGCCTCAGGGAAGACCCCATGACTTTCGGTACTATGTCTTCAATCGATTGGTTTTGTCATATACTGAACGAATATGTCATTCTTGAGCTATACTTCAAGACCCGGATCTGTTGACGACATTGACTGAGCCGATAAACATCCACAAAGTGCTGGCAAGACATCCATGTCTTTTAGACGCGGCCACCAATTTGTCGGCGACTTTTCACGAAGAAAACATTGCAAACAATACCACCGGCGCTGACCTCTCGAACAGGGGGTCTTTCAGCTATTCATTGGACGCCATGTCTGACGAAGACATGGATGACTCGGAAGAGACGCCTGAACCGAACGCCGCCAACAATACTACTGCCCAACGCTTCGCCGATTATATGGTTAGGGCCTATCAGACCAACCAAAGGACTGGTAGTCAGTCGAGTAGTTCTCCGGTTATAACTCAAGGTATGAAAAGTTTGTTTTTTTTGTAAGCAATGACTTAATATTGAATTGATTCAAAGAAATGTTGACACAAGCGATCAGACAGTCATTACAAACCACTGCATCTCTCAGTAGTCCCTCAACCAGTGCCAGCTCTGCCACTGTTACTGTTCCACCACCACCACCGCCGCCCAACAGGAGGTTTAGTCAACAATTACAACAACTGCGAGAATTAGGTATCACTGATGATGTCGATGATGTCGCTGCCATTCAAGCACTGGAAGCAACCTCTGGTGACGTTCAGGCGGCCATTGATATCCTATTCAGTGATAATCAATAGAAAAGATTTTATAACAAAAAATATTTATTATTTTATTGAATATTTGATCGATTTTTCATACATTGAAATAAATTTATTGAAAGACAACGAATATTCTGTGGAACTAACTATGCATTTGACTCAAAGCACAGTTGGGTTTTGGAAACATTTGGCGCTCTTTGACACAAAAAAAATATTACATTCAGTCATCGATACATGTTTTTGATGTTTCATGCCTTTCCTGCCTGTCCACTGCTATGACAACTTCAGATTAGGTGCCATTAGTAAAACAATTTATTCTAATGTATTGATTGTTGTGTTTATGAAAACATTTATTTGTATATAAAAAACAATTTAATCAAAAATGCAAATAAAAACATCAAATCACTAATCCTCACCTCTTGTCCCTGAGCTTATCTGAGCGATGTTTGAGCCAATGAGAGCTTCATTAACTATAGGACACAAATACTATTGAATATCTATTGAGAACTCGTTTCATTACAAGTCTTGTTGTGAAGGAATGGCTATTTCGTTGATATCTCAAAACCAATTATAGGTTTAATTAACTTCTTATAAAATTCTTCAATTTTTTCAAATACAATAAAATTTTTCATTACAATTGAATGACTTTAAAGGGTTTGAATTACACACAAAACCATAATATTTCACTTCCTTTAGAATATTTAAATATCAAAAGTTTTTGTCATTTGATATGAGTTTATAATTGAAGAAAACACTCAATTGAATGAAAAATGATTTGAATAATAAAAATATCGAATTATTTCTTCGATTTATTAAAATAATTTTTAAATAAATTATTTGTTTGCTTTCACTCTATTTTTCACTGCTTTCAAGTGTCTTATTATTCACCAAATGATCAAAAAATTTAGATATGATTTGAATTCAAATAGAAATGAATTTCAGATCAAATAAAATGCATTTGATTTTCATTTATCTTTAATTCTTTTTAATTCTTATATTTTTTTATTAATTAATGATTTTTGCCTAATATTTGAGATTAAAGAAAACGATTAGAGTTTTAGTAGACTTTTGGAAGCATTTAATCTCTGGTAATGTTTATATCAAAGGTGTTTAAGCATAAGAAAAGTTAGTCTTTTTTTCTGGAGCTCTCATATCGAATGTCAGCTTCTTTTGGGTTGTATTAAATCAGGACAGAGTAGGGATAGTAGGGATGGGATGACTATAATAGTGTAGAATTACAAAAGCAGTAGTCATTACGTTCTCATATTTCTCAATACAGCGCTGGAAGTGCACAGCCATTAAAGTAAAGGCCAGGCGCTCACTCGTTAGCAATCATGTGCACCAAAACACCGAATGACTGAATGCCGAGCCTTTCCTTCCTTTCCTTCATCTCTCTCACTATAATATACACGGAATGGCATCAAATTTCTCTCTATATTCTCATATTGTGTTTCGCAATCTTTGTTGCAATAAAACACAACTTCTCTCCAAAATATGCCGTACTTTTCATACGCTTTCTAATCATTAAAAAAGCAAATCATTTAAACGGTATAACCGCTAACGTTGCCATCATATGAGCACCCGATTAGGCAAATGCAATGGCACGGGAGATATGGCACCAGATATGGAATATTGATAATTAAAGTCAATACTACTCTAGTCGTGAATGAGAGACTGAATGGGACTGAATGGGAGTGAATGACTGAATCATATCAAGGTTTGGCCATCTCTTCAACCATACCCCTCGACAGCCAATCAATATCTCAATTATATTATTTAATACTTCAATGGAGTCTTATTTCACAGTTAAACCCATTCCACAATCAATTGAGAAGACATTGACTTTTAATCATTGACTAAATCAAAAATATTTTGTTAAAATCGTTGACCCCTTTTGTAAGGGTTTTGTGTTTTCATTGGCAGTCATTTGATATGAAATACATTTGAAATTTCAATTCATATCCGATTAAAGTGAGACTCAATTGAATTGTTTTTCATTAATTCAATCAATGATTATATATTCAAATGTTATAACAAATGCCAGACATTCACGATATTGGCAATCATTAGAGGTGTTGGATTGCAGGCCTCGACCCCCTTTAAGGGTTTTTTGTCACTTAAAAGTCTAAACAATTAAATATAAATATAACTAATGTTTTGTAAAATGAATATCATTTTAACGTTAGTATTGAATAACAAAAGTTATGACCCCCTTATGACCCCTGGGTCTATGTTTAAATTCATTCCTTTTGTTAGTTATGAAACCTATGGCTGATGTGCCGGTGCTCTAAAATTGATTTCAATGCATATAAATTTAGTTATAAATATTTTCATCAATTTTTAATTTGAAAAATCTTTAGACAAATAATTAGTCTATTGTTGAAAATGTTGGAAATGTTAAAAATGTTGCCAAAAAATGAGTTGAAATAAGATTCCTAAAACATTGCGAATATAACTAAACATGAAATCAAAATAAACATCAAAATTGTTATTATATTCAAAAGTTGTTTATATTATGTTTAGAGCAATGAAATGATATTTTAAAATGAAAACAAACGGACTCTTAATGTCAAATAATAATAAATATTCTCTTTATTCCTATAAATTGCAGTCATTTTACATAATATAATATTATAAGTCATTATTTTGTGTGCATTATTATAATGACTGCAATCAGTGTTTGTCATAAAATTTGTTCAAATTTTAATTAT
Source organism: Quadroppia sp. Gr-Ori-00064 (assembly GCA_034700825.1). Lineage (NCBI taxonomy): Eukaryota > Metazoa > Arthropoda > Arachnida > Sarcoptiformes > Quadroppiidae > Quadroppia > Quadroppia sp. Gr-Ori-00064. Next base: position 27,357 of record JAQIXR010000014.1, on the reverse strand, counting down.
TTGCAAACAAAACATAAATTATTTACAGTCAATGATCGGCACTCGGATACAAATAGAGGCAAAACTATGTAAAGTAATAGAGAATTGAGACCAACAATAGCGGCAGAATAGACCCAAACGCACAGACCTTACCGGGCGCTGAATGCTCTGGGCCAACAATGCTCTCCCAAGCACTGGCAATTGATTGTGGCCCCCAATGGGACCTATTAGTGGCCCTAATCTATATAATAGATGAGTTTTGCCATCAATTCTGTCCGACATTCGCATAGATCTGATTACATAAAATGTTTAATAAATATCTCAAATATAATCACTCAATGACTGACTGACTGACTGTTGGACTTTGCGATCGATTTGTTATAATATGTGAATTATTCTATGCTATAGTCTATAGCCGTCTCTCTCTATAACTATAGTTTGAGAGCTAAATAACATTCATATTATGTAAACATTTGTTTCGTTTTTTTATTAAAATTGAAATGAAATAAACACACAATTTATATACACATCGTATGAATGCATTCACTGGACAGTTGCGGAGTAAAAGTAATGCTCGGGCGCCGACATGTGATGATGGGGTGGATGCGGGTGCGGATGATGTGAGTGCAGTATATCATACTTGGCCTCACATTTGACCATTTGGGACTCAGGCACTATTTGGGGCACAGTACAGGTCCTCACAGCATGTATCACTGGGGAAGGGCTCGAATCGGTTGACGACGTTATAGTTGCCGAACACCGGGCGTTCTGTTGACCACCACTTGTATTACTAAGAGATATGTCTCTGATTTTAAGCAATACAATAAAGAACTCAATTATTATTAATGAATAAAACATTGAATTCTTTACTAAAAGTGAGTCTAATTTTATGGTTATTTCAGTCAAATATATTTTTATTACAAAAGCCTTTCCTTTGCTTTCCTTAACAGACGCTCAAATTGGAAAAGTTTTTGTTGCAAATAATATGAACTAATCTTAAGAATGATATTAAATGACATTTTCTAAATAATAAACTATATATACATTGAATAAATTGAATTTAAATGAAAATATAATTTATATCTAATTATGAAATATATGACAAAATTCACTCAAATATATGGAAAGTCGTATTGAAAGCACGGAAAGCCATTCAAATACTTCATTGAGCCCTCATTTGAGCAAAAATTCCTAAATTAGACAAAAACTGTCGTTTTAAGTGATGTCGAGCAGAGCTAAGGGATCAGTAGGACGGGTATGATATGCAACATTCTATGGTTTGGATGGCCCTGAATGAGGCACTTAACAAATGTACGGCCAGTACTGAGAAGAAGCCGCACAAACATGTGTTTGTTATTTGCACTCAAAGCAAATCAATGGCCACTGAATGTCATCTCAATAGCAGAATTTGGCTTCAAAACAGTTCAAAACTAACTTTCCTTTTGAAGGCTAAACAATTGATATTATTTTTGTCAAATGTTATACAAAAAACACTTTTGACACCATTTTTGAACGTTTTGTGAATTTGAAACTAATTCTAAATTATTATTATTTTTGTTGACTTAATCTCTAATAATATGTGACTTAAGTATCAAAACAAAGACAACAAAAAATATAACAAACCTTTGATTCATATCATTAGTTGGCGTTCTGTCTCTCTGTCGACGATTCTTAAACCAATTGCTAACTGTTTTGGAAATATTAGACAATAATTGTGTCAATGATTTCCGAATGTGTTATTTGAGACAATAAGTGGTCAAACCTTGAATCAGAGTCAGTCCCGTCCGATGCGACAGTTTCTTCTTCTCCTCCGGCGTCGGATATTTGTTCATTTTATAGCATTCTTTCAATATATTTCTCGACCTTTCCTTAAAACAATAGATCATTTCCTCCCCGTCCCAACAGCCACCCGGAAGGGGGTATTTCTTTCGTATCCGATACTTGTCAACAGCCCCGAGCTCTCGGCCCCGCGTTCGGGCCAACTCCTGGTAGTGGGCGTCATACCAAAGGGTCTGTAGTTCTTTGTGGTGCTTTGGGTCGAATGTATAGCTTTCGAGAATCCTATAAAGCTCTTTATAGTCGCCCTGTGTGAAGGCCAGGGAGGCTTTGGCCCGAAGCACGTCTTCATTCCGCATCAACTGATCATTTTGTGGTAAATATTTGATAAAGTCATTCAATTTCTTCATATTAGACGACTGTGTCATCGCCTGACACACACAGGCCACCTGTTCCGGGGTATACATACACCGGCGCTCAGACTCTCCTCGAATGGAGTTATTGCTATTAATTAAATAGTTTGCATTTGGAACACAATTCTTCAGTGTGTGGACAGTGGTATTCATTCCTTCCAACTCAGTGGTCGTCGTGTTGATAGTATAGTGATCTCCAGTTCCCACATCAGAATCGTAAAAGTGGTCGTTCCGAATGGAATCCCTAAAGCTCTGAATATGACTGACAGAAGACAAGCCATTCATATCACTTATGGCAGAATTTTGCATCAGTTCCGGCAACTCATACGGACAGCTCGGGTGGGAACTCTTGCTCAGGTCCTGCACCTCATTATCGCTGCCGCTCTGACACACATTTGATTCACTTTTCATATTAAACACAACTTTAATGACTTGAATGAAATGAAAAGTTTTTGTCGAGAATTGAATGTTATATTAAATGAAATGAAAAGTGTTTTTTGAGAGCAGAGCTGACGTCCGAAACCATACTTTGATGAGACTGTGGTCACGAAATCCTTTGATGTTCTGACGCCAGAGGAAAGCATTTGGAAACGCTTTATGTCTAGTGATTGAGCGCCTATTGGCTGCCCGGGCAGATGGTGGGGCTTCGCTTCTACGCAGACTTGATGTCTACTGTAGTTTTTATTGAAGGGTTTGTAAGCTTTTAATATTACCTCAAAGTTTGTCGCACCTAATGTTCAAACCTATTCATTATGGGATGAAGTGTTTTGTCAATGCATTCGTCAATGCATTCGTTGCACATTTAGTAGTCTTTTGTTGATATTCTGTATATTATATGCGCTCTCAAACTATAGTTATTCAAACATATAGTTATTCAGCACTTATTGTGCAAAAGTTTGCGATTCAAACTGTGTGTAAAACATTTGGCTTTATGTGAGAGAGAATAGCGTTTCCACAGACAAACCAAACCATAATATTTGAAAAACAAATTATTTGCTAAACTATTTCAGACATTAGGACTCATGTAAAGAATATTCTCAAACGCCATAATTGGTATAAAAAACTTTTAGACTATTTGTTAAAAAAACATTTTATTTGTTAAGAATTTATTAAGAATTGGTTTTCAATCTTAATATCAATTTTTTGCATATTTGTCACAAAACTAATGAAATGATAAATTGTTTCAAAATATAAGAAAAGATAAATTAAATCAATTTGTTTTGTATGACTTCAAAGGGAATGACATTTATTGACAGCTCTTCATATGATTTATTTATATTACGATTCGTTTTGCCTATAATTGCGTAAAATGTATAATAATTAATATTTTCATAACAATAATTAACACCAAATAATCTCATATTTAAAAACCTATTGAATTGCTATTAATAGTAATATATTCTGTTATTCAAAGCCTTATTCAGTCTATGTTTTTATAGTTTTTTTTTCACAATTGAATACAATTATAATTTGTGAGCACTTTATGAGGAATTTAGAGTAAAAGTTGTATTTATGAAAAATATTCTTAAAAGTTAAAAATATCTTAAAATTAGTTTACAGTGAAATAGATTTTATAAAAATCTATTGTTTTGTTTTTAAGTCAATTACAAGTCTTTTGCCACAAATTATACCTCTTAGAGTAATTTCAGAGATATTGAATTCAATGTATAATATAATTTAAGTTAATTTAAAGTAAATTATTTTTCAAAATAATGTAAAGTTATTATATGAAAAGTGAGTGCAATAACTCTGTCTATAACTAATCAATCAGTGATTCAATCATTAAATCTTAATCTATAAAAAAAACTAAAAATATATCATTTTTAATGCTTTTTACTGATATTACACTAAATTACGTTATATAACACGCGTGTTATCCTAAGAAAAATCTTTTTCACTAATTTATATTTTTTCTTCAGTTACTAATTCTTCATTACACTCTGCTCTGCTATGACTACCACATGTGTAATAATGATAAGTACAATTACAGTATAAACACGTTTGTAATAATGCAATAATTGATAAATATTTGAAAAGTATTGCGCATACATATCATTATTGCACGCGTGCTTTTAATAGCAGAAAGAGTGTATTTGTATAGTATTAGTTGGAAGTTGTGTGAAGGGTCTTATCTGAGGAAAAATCATATGAATGAATGAGTGTTATCTATGAGCGCTCTATAGCTCTATAGGTTGTAATTTAGTGTAAATGAAATTCATTTTTAATTTTTTTCACTCAATGTTAAAATCGATTCAAATTTTTTTTCTTATAAATAAATAGTGGAAAAATGTTTGACGAAGTGATCGACGAAGTATTTGAAGACAGAAAACCAATGCTTAACTTAAGTGAAGACCTCTTCGACAACAATCATCTCTGCAATGCCATCGAAGAAGTGGAACTGGGAGTCGACAACGACTATAATAGCAGAAGAAATGAATTGGAGACAAAACGAAGAGAATATCTGTTTTACAAAGAGAAAAGGAGGTTAGAGACGGCTGGTCAGAGGGCCAGTAATGCTGTCCTCCAGAGACAACTCATTGCCGAAGAAGTAAAGTGGAATAGAATCGATAAAGTGGTCGAAAGGAGTTTAAAACCACAGAAGCCTTTGTCGAGAATTGACACAAATATTGTGCGAATGAATCACAAGAGAATCGCAACCAATGGTCACAACTATAGCTCAGGCGATGTCTTCGGCAACACATCCGACAAGAAGTTATGCACTCGTAGTCGAGTACTGATTGAGAATCTCTCGCCGATGACCAATGAGTACAGCATTAGTGGCATCAGTCAGACCATAGGACCCGTCAGAGGCATCATCATTAAGTTGGAGCCCGACGGCACCCGTAGGGCAATGGCTCACTTCACGTCCAACTCACATGCCATCGAATTTCATCAAAAGTTCAATCATTTCAAACTCGACAACAATTATCTCAAAACAAGTCTTGTTTAACAGCAATGAAAAAGTGTTTCATATTTTAATGATTTGAAAATCAAATTTCAATTTGTTTTTTAGTATAAAATTATTGACAAAAGAATTCTTTGACAAACATTTGATGTGTTAATGGCTTTGAAATAATATCTTTGAACTAATAATAGTTTTATTAATTAAAAAGTATATAAAAACTAAAAATTGAAAATATTTTCTTTAATTATCGTTAACTCCGATAACAATCGACTGTCCAATACATAATAGTTTGAATGAACTGAATATGAATTTATTATTTTTGACAATCGATTACATAAATAATAAACGGATTAAAGCTATTGAAACCTAAAGACAAAGACATTCCTTAAACGAATGCAATGTTTATAATAAAATATAATTAAAATAAATAATAAAATTTCAAAATTTTTATCACAAAAAAAACAGTAATAATAGAAAAAATCAGTAAATGATTGAGAAATTGAAAATAAATTGTTTTCAATAATTTTTCTACAAATGACTAGAAGTAGAAAAAGGAGGAATGAATGCATATATCAATACCATTACAGTATATAAACATTTGTTTCTATATCTCAAATATTAAGTTATTATCGCTTTTAATAAGTCTTTAGTTTTTGTTTAATTATTAGAAAACAAAAAACTTTTGCTTTTAGTTAACGTTGACTCAAATGTCGTTATTATTAGTTATTTTTATAAATATATAATTGTTTTCATAAATAGATTTAGTTTTTGATTGTTTTTGATATTATTTTTCGAGAAAAGACGTTTGAATGGATTTAATACTGAATTGCTTAAGGGTTGAGTCGAGGGCCGAGGCGTTGCCGGAGGCGAAGGCGGCGAACGCGTTGTGGAACAGTATTAACTGTTTGTGCATTACTTTTGCCTTATTTTCGTCCAAAAACTTCATTTTGACGATAACGTCGTCCCGAAGTCTGTCGTATTTGCACCTAATGTTCGCCAACTTCTCCGTAGCACCCGATGACTGAGAGGAGGACAGTTGGCTCGAGTTCTTCTCGGCGTCGAACTCGAGTCTCGCCATTTCGTAGGCCTTAATAGTGATAATCGTGTCTTCTATTGTCTTATTGACTAATGTCGACAGATTTGATACGAAGAACTTGAGCGCCAGTAATAGCTTTTCGCCATTTTTGGCCACATTTCGCATCATTTCCGCATTCTGTCTGAAATCTGATCCCAAATTGAGGCCACTGTTCGCCGACGACGACTCACTGCCGGCGCTGTCGTTGAGACCAGTGTTGGCTTTACTCTCTCTCATCGCCAACTCATTGAGACACTCGTAGAGTGAGATCTGTTGGCCGATAATCGTCTGGTACTGAGAAGACATGCTTTGAGTCATCTTCAGAATCAATGAGTATTTGTGTTGAGTCTCACGAAGACGTTCAATGTCTGCCTCGAGGTCTATGTCGACAGTGCGCTGACATTTGCCCAACTTCTCGTTCACCAACTGTTTGGTGCACTTGTAGGTCGTGAGCGACCACTCCTTCAGCTGATCCATCGGTGTCTGGAGTCTTGTAGACGTCATACCATTGGTTGCATTCGTGTCATTCATGTCAGTGTCGATGACAGCCGCAAACGGCGACTCCAGAGCCAGTGTTGCCGGTCTTTGGTTCGGATTCGACGGGTCTTGGATTGAGATCTCGTGCATCGAATCCATGGATGTCTTCATCGGATTCACTGTCGCTTCAAAGCCAACGTTTGCTCTTATATGAGAAGCCATTTGTGTTTGAGTTGTTGTCATAGAAACCAATCATAGCATCAATTCATGCAATCCTTTCTGACATCTGTTGTCAGTATTTATAGTTTGTATTTATATTTATTTATATAAAAACTTTTTTTATAAATTATTTTATTTACACATTTTTTAATGTAAAAAATATATCAAATTTATTTATAAAGTTTTTTTTCATAATAATTTTAATGCTTTTTATCATTATTTTCACTATTAATAATAAATCCGAAAATGGTTTCAATTGTTTGAAGTCTTCTTCGGTTTTGATAAAGTTTGGCAAAAAGTCATCGAAAAGAAATTCAATGATTTGTTGCAATTTGAGGAACAGTTGTCTTAAGGATTCGTCAGTTTTTATAAAATTATTAAACGAAGAGATGTTTTGATACTTTTCTTCAATCAGATCCCAATCAATGGCTAATTGATTGTCGAAATCATATCATATGAAAGAGTAAATCAATTTCGAAGAATCATTTCTCTGTGACAATGACCAAGGACATCTATCACAGGCATCACTTTCATTGATCTCGTCATTGATCGTATGATAGCAAAGATCGTACCCTTTGTCACATCTTTGGCAAAACTTTCAATTGTTTGACATTTTCTAAATTTTTAGAATTTTTGTCACATTTTTTGATTACAATTACTTTCAATAAAAAAATGCTTTTGTTTTTCATAATATATTTTGTCTTAAATTCATTTTAATTATTATTAAACAAAAATTGAAATCAAATCAAAACTAATTCAAAACTACATTCAATTCATCGATAAATGTCTTCAATTGTTTGCCTGCAAAGAGATAGCGCTTCGAATCCGACAACGATTTGAAAGCATTTTTAGAATTTAATTTTTTTTATAAAACTTTTTACATCTTTTAAACGATTGAAAATTGAAGTCAATTTAAACCCTGGGGTTGTTTTGCATTTATAGTTCGTCGTATAGTAAGTCATTCAATGAATTTGTCGATATTTTGGTTAAAATTATAATTTAAAGATCACTTCAATTAAAAGTTTTTATAAAAATGATTTTTTCATGCATTTGAAAATCAAAAAATATATTCATAACTGAATGCTATGTGAAATGTGTTTAAAAAAAACATTAATTAATAATTAATTTACAAAAAGATTTGAAAAATAGTGAATAAAAAAATTATGATTAGATCAAAAGGTCTTAATTTAGATTAGATTTGAATTATCATATAATAAGTGCATGAAATTAAAGCACAATTAATTGAAACATATTTTGTGTCAAAATCTTTACAAAATTCATCCTTTGATGCTATTGTATAACTGATGTCAGGGGCAGACAAGGGGTTTATCATTAAAAAGTTTAAACATTTTATTTTTATTTTAAATGAAATAATTTTTATATTATTATCGACACCCTATTTAAGGGTGGAATTTCTTGTAAACATTTCCGTTATTTTCAATTATAATTAACTTTCTTTTGTTATAACAAATGAAATTTATAACAAAAAAAGACTAAATAAAACTGAACTCAATTTTTGAATTATAAATCAATTTATAATATAATGCAAAAACAGAATATATTTAGAATTGAATGTATTTATTATGTTTTGAAATAAATATTTTAATTAAATTTTATGTTTAAACACATTTAATAAGTTTTGAAATCCGATCGATCAAAATGAAAATACAGATAATCTGAACACAAATTATTTATTCAAATAATATAAATGGTTTATAAGAATAAAAAAGAAACAAATCCTTAATGAATGCATGCATTGGTTGTGAAGCGATGAAGAACTGGATTTCAATCAATAGTTTATATTATTTTTGTTCACATAATATAATGCAAATGTTTTGTCAAATTTCTCCAATCACTGACAAAAAGGTTGTTTTTTAAATGAGATCTGTGTTGAGATCGCATTAAACTCTCGTATCAAATGTTTATTTTATTAATGATGTAAAATAAGACACAAACGGATTATAAGTCAAACTTCTCATCAATTGTTGTGATATTCATTTCATGAGATCATCGAATATCACAATTAAATGCATTTGCTCTGAATTTTTGCTTTTGATTTTACTTATAAAATTAGAAACGACTTTAAGTTGTATTTGATTTCATTAAATATAATATCAGTAATGAGTTGTTCGTCAAAAATATACCTTTTTTTATACAATTGGATCCAAAAATAGTGATCAAAGATATGTCATCTTCTAATTGAAGGTCAGATTCCTTATGGAAAGACATATAAATTATACAAAAATTAAGTTATCATTCGATCAATAATTGTGTAGAAAATGTTTTTAACAATTTTTGTGCATTTGTTTGAATTTAAACATAAAATTTAATACCAAAAAAAATGTTTTTCTTCGGCTGACAATCATTTATTGGATTACGTTTGACATAATTTCTATAAAACTCTAAACGATATCTTAATTAAATTTTTGACATTTTATTACTCTTTATGTCTTCACATAATCTAAGCTTTTATTCAAATTATTGACAAAAAATTTGAGCAATTTTTTTAAAGATAAAAACATTGATTACTTAAAAGTTAGTGTTTATGAGAAAGTTTGTTGTATGACAGGGGGTACTGGCTATCGAATTACTGTATTCGTCAATGAAAGCCCAGGCCATGAATGTTGAGTTAATTCAATTCGTGCTGTGTTTCCAAATAGTCTGAGTCCCACAACGACTATAAAACACATTTGATATTTGAACGTAAAATTGGATCCAAAGCCCAATGTATTGAAGGCAAAGGTTTGGAGCACTCAGTCTTGTCAGTAGTGTTTGAAGAAAAAGCAAACGAAGGGGTAATTCGATATATGTGAACATCAATTTCCGGGCTGAGGGGGCCGGCACTCACACAAGGGGTCTGGTCTTCAATTGACAACATTGAGATCATGTTTCTAACCACTATATGCGCCACTATAAGCACGTGCCGTATAATGCATTTATCTACCCGTACAGCACCCAACCAACCACACATGATATGCCTGTGCTCTGTTCGAAATACACCTATTCAGTCGTCGATTACATTATTCTTCATTCATATCATTCATACATTCGAATGCATTACAGAATCACTGATTCATTGAATCTTTTTAATCATATTCTATGCTATAATACCCCATAATATCAGTCATTCCCTGAAAGCGATACTGATTTATAACCAACAAAAGTATCCAGTATTCCATCGCTTGTGATTGTCCTCTTAATTGGTTTTAATCTCAATTCGCGAATCAATACAAAAGAGTTTTGTATCCATAGTCAGCACTCGTGGCCTACGAGTCGTGGGTTGTGTTTATGGTTTGAGAACAATAGTAATTATTGTTTATATTTGTCATTAGATTACAAATGGCTTTACAAATATCTAATGAAAACACACAATTCAATAGAGAAACCGTTTTGAGTAAAGGCTGAAAATTGATTGAAATATAAATTTAATGAATGCCTGAGAGAGTGAAAGGCAAAGGCATTACGAATTTCACAAATATATTTCATAATTTTTGAAACCCAATACTAATAGCATTTCTCGCAATCGCCTGAAGGACTCATTTATTTTTTCTTCTCCAGAGTCGGCCTTCTCTTCATTGTTCAAAACCTATTCAACTATTCATTTAAAACTATCTTTCATTAGAAGAGTAATACATGAATACATGTCTTGCAAACTATGGTTACAACAGACTAATGAATAGAAATGAATAGCATTTCGTATTTGAAGACAACTTCCCATAAGTGAGAGGCGATTGCTTTGGGAAAATAAACTGATTTTGAAATTGATTGAAATGTTTTAAGTATTAAATAATGTATTTGTTTGTTGTAATGTTTTTTTGAGTCGAATATAAGTTTACAAAACTATTTATATTAACAAATACTGTGATATCATATTTGCTAATAGTATTCACAATGTATTCATTGATTGCATTACATGTGAAACACAAGCAAAACATTGATGTAATCGTTGAAAATAAACAGCACTGAAGAGTAACACTAGAATATCGCCAATCAATGGCCAAATGGACAATAGCTGAGCTGACAGTAAGGACAGGCAGTCGTAAGTTAACAGTGAAATGACAATTTGCTCGGTTGGCACTGGAGGCACAGGAGTAGTATTGGTGCAAACAATCAAACAATTGTCACAATGCATACAACAAGAGGTGATCTCTAGGCTTATTCGACTTTATTATTATCGACTCAATGCCTACTCTATGCCTACTTCATGCCTACTCTACGGCTCACTATATGCCCTCCCAGTGCAACATCAGTGCCAAACACTGACAGAAAGAAATATATATGGATTGCAGACAATGGCGTGTAATTCACTACTACTTGTCATTGTATTGACGCCAATGAACACAGCATTGAATGCCTGATCCAAACGACAGTACGACTGGAACGACTGGAACGACTTGATTCGGCTCCTATTCATACGGTATGACCGAATCATTCGCTATTCAGGTGGTGCAGAGAGCGTGACTCAATAGGTAGGCGTGCAATCTCTTTCTCTCTGTGCTCTCGAGAACATGTGCTCCCAATGCAACCACAGCACCGATACCTACATGTAATACATTTTTTCTATTGGACTTTGTTGTAAGAATTGGAGACTCAGTTGTGTTTGAGTTGTGTTTGAGTTTTGTTTATAATTTCTTTTTTCATTTCATTTTCTTAAACTTATGTCGAAGTTATGGGAAGAGAGCTTTTGAGAGAGCCGTGAGTGAGAGAAAGAGAGCTGAGGAGCAGAGCTGGGAGAGAGAGCGAGAGTGGAAAGGCGGTGGAAATGATTGAATGTGTTGGACTAAAGGGCGGTAATGATTAGTGGCTGCGCTGGCAATGCGTGATTCAGAGTAATTGGCAATGTTTTCAAAAGAATTTTCTTCCAAATGTTGTGTTAATTTTGAATGAGAACTGCAATCGAGATATGGTTTTGAGTTTAAAAAACTTTTTCAAAATTGGGCTCTTTTTCTCACCCTCTTAAATACGATTGCGTGACCACTTTGTATATGCCCTGTGCTCTTACAACACACACATACACCAAAAACAGTGCAAACATTCAAATTGAATTGCGATTGTCCTCCCAGTCCTCCCAGTCCTCTTGCAATCACAACAGTCATTGCAAATGATAGTCGACTTTATATCCAAATTATAATCAATAGCTTATAATGGGTTTCATTGAGTAAAAGGCGACAGAGAATGGCATCCCATTCCTCAAAACACATTGTCTACACAATGAAAGGCACATCTCATGAGAATGACTGAATGACTACTTGCCCGCAGCTCTGGTAGACATAAATAAACCTTTGAAACTGTAAAACTTGTGAACTCAGCACGAAATCCAAAATTATCAAAAATTAGGACTTCCTCTAACGTAAACCAGATGTTTATGTGTTTGGGTTTTGAGATGTTTTTTCATTTTTAATACATTTTGATTTACAATCAAATACTCATCATTTGCTGTGCCTTCGATGCCAGCCCCTACACCATCCGACTCTATGGCGATCCAACTTTCTCTCATACTATATCTGACAGTTTCTCACATTCACTCATTTGGCAGAAGTTTTGTTCACATTATTTTCAAATGATATTTCAGTTTCGAAACCATTTTTTTCTATACAATTCGTACCCAAAGTCAATGAAAGCGGAATTCATTTGAAATATTAGTTTTGAGAAAAACTTGCAAAAAATTATTAATTCGAGTGAAATGACATTAATTTTTGATATTGAAATGAATTAAGATTTTGAAACTGGATATTAAGTTACAGAATATGTTATATAAGTAATACACATATAGTATATATCATACGCTTTATTGATATTCAGTTACTCTGTGTTAGCATTAAATTATATACTCTTTTAATGGTTTTAGTGTTGTATACCTAAACTCAATTGTAATGCTTTTAAGAGGGCCTCAATTGGCAATGCCTGCGCTCTCGCAAACATGAACAGTCGGTAGTGGACTGACGGAGCGCTTAAAACTAACAGTGCTTTTGAAAAATAAATGCAAAAACTGAAACTTTACTCTTCTTTACTTTTCCTCATAGTTTGAGCCGTTCATTCAAAATGAATTGCATTGCTTAGAGTGAGAGCACATACACCACAAGAACAGAACACAAGACAGCCTTTTCTTTTGTATATTACTCTTGGCTGCAAAAAGGCCAGTAATAAACCCACTGTGCGTTTCAACAATTTTTACTTGTGATGTGTTTACATAAATTTGCAAAACCAAAGCGACGTCTCCTCTGTTGTCGAACTCCTGGGCAATGAATGCCACTTCTATGTAATGGCTATGGATTGCATTGGAATGGATTGGCGGACAATGTATTGGTTGTGTGTTTTTGTGTGTATTTTGTATTGACGTTCAAACCGAACAAAATATAAAATCCAAAAAGCATTTCATTCATACCATTCAGTCATGAATTTTACAGAAACGCAAAGAATTGATCCGCTATTGAATGCCTTCTTTGCAAACATACGGCCCATAAAAGCACTATAAAGTCATCACAAGTTAGTAGTACTGGAGTCGAGTCGAGTCGAGTCGAGTCAAGTGAAGTGGCCTTTTGTCCATCAAAGCCTTCAAAACACATCATCTGAAAAATGCAATGAAATAGTGGTTAAAATCCTTTTTAATTCTGTTCACAGAATGACCGGAAATCATATATGGAAAGCCATACACACACTGTGTGTCAACAATAACATCTGCACTCACCTAATATGTCAGTGCTATCGACAGCTTTATTTTAAGCATGAATTAATGGATTTATAATCAATAAAAATTAGTCTAAATTTTTATTTACATTAAATCTTATAAACATATTAACAAAGAAATAGCGAATCGTTTTGTGATATGTTTTGCAAAGTGTGAGAAATATAAGAAATATTGAATTTATTGATAATGAATTGATTTGTATTTAATTTTCATTGAAAGCGATTTTTTATTACTTTATTTGTTTTTACAAGTGTTCAGATTTCATGACACGCAAAACCATACTTTCCATACATGACTTCCATTACAGACTCTTTTAACAAACTCTCAAAATATGCTAAATATAGCCTCAAAAACTCATAACACTTTGTGAATGCACTGACAATATGTTTGGCGAAAACCTATTAAAAACATTTTTTGACTCCAATATTAAATACGAAAGACTTGCGAAAATGTGTTGTCGTTATAGACATCTCATGCAATGCATTCATTGTTAGAAAATGTTTTAATATTATCAATAAAATTAATGATTGTCTGAATGTCAGATCAGTTCACAATTACAGGTATTAGTAATACAATAATTAAACTCAATTTCGAGAGTATCTCAAAAACCAAACCTTATTATTTGGAGCGTATGTTCTCTTAGATTGAAAGCTCGGAGGGGAAGGGAGATCGAGGGGCGAAGGGATGGATAGTTATAAAAAATACTTCCACTTTAATATAACTGAAAGTAGGGAACGGGCGGTGTTTGAAATGCTCAGCGAATTGCGTTGAGCCAATAGTAGCTGTGGTGTCGGTATTGCCAGCCATTGAGTTGTTGGGAGAGACTGAATGGCAAGTCTGTGATCACTGCAGTTGCATAATGTAAGGCATGCCTGCGCTCTACCAGAATAAGCATCTCATACGCTATGCCTTATTTTTAGTTTAAAATTTCGGCTCTTCTTCTCCTCATCCGATGCTTTGAGACTCGAGTGTTGGCTCCAGTGCTCGCTTTCCTCAACAGAAACAACAACTTTTTGAACGAAAAACAGTTCATCTCTTTTTTTGTTCACATAATACTTTTGGTTCGCTTCTGGTCCTACTGTTGCTCTGTTGGCCTCAAGGGTTTTAGATTCAATCGACGATATATTTCATGTGTTTGTGAAATACTTCTAAAAACAACACAACAAAAAAATATTAACAAAAACGACATTTAAAGTGAAATTTCGTCAACAGTTTCGTCAAAAGTGTTTCATAATTGTGTTGTTTATAAAGAGAGTTAAAACTTATTTATAATCAACTCTTATCTCATCACTCGTTTCAAACTCAAGCCATTGATGTCTATTTGAATGCATTAACGTTTGACAGAATCTGATTGTTATGATTGTGGGGCACATGTCCGACGTGTCCGCCGGCATCCAAATCCCTGGGATGACCAGCGCTGCGCTCACACTCAGCGGACACTTGGGGCCGCTCACCAGCACCGGACTCTCTCCTTCAGGCTGTCCTAACCCACAATCGCCAGCGATATTGCCATCGTTTGGCTTCACTCAAGAACAGGTCGCCTGTGTTTGTGAAGTACTGCAACAGTCGGGCAATATTGAAAGGTTGGGCCGATTCTTGTGGTCATTGCCTGCCTGTGAACAGTTGCAGAAGAATGAATCGGTACTGAAAGCCAAAGCACTGGTAGCTTTTAACAGGTAAGGCAACACACGAACTCAAAACTTGCTTTTGCTATGGCCTTGCGCTCGACCCATACGTACATTGGTTTGCAGTTGCAATGAGTGAAACGAAACCCAATATTTTCAATAATTATCGTATGCTTTATCTGAAAGTTGTTTCGCATTTTATTATTAATAGCGACTGTTCTTGAAATTCATTACTATTTATATTCATAGCGAAAAAATCTAATGCTTGAGATCCGTCACAAAAAAATACTCAACAAAATATTTGTCTCGAAATCACGTTTTAATTTTATTTCTTTGCTTTTTTTAATGAAAATTTTCTAAACAAAAGAATAGTTTATTTTTTTGCAGTTCATTGAATCAAAAAATATATTATTTTTTAGTTTAAATTTTAATCTTTGGTTTGAATTAAAAGATATTAATAATATTTTTTTGACTTCAGTTATTATTATATGATTTTACTTAACTCTATAAACAGTTTATGAGTTTATTATTCATATTAAGAAAAAAATCTAATTTTTAGTGCATTTCATAAAAAATAATGTATTTATAAAATCTTATATAAAATAATTTTGAAATTATTTGATTAATTGTAATCCAATTTAATATTTATCACAAGAATTAATACATGAATTAAACTCTAAATCAAATCCAAATGAATTGAATTATCACTTTTGAGGTTGAGGTCACCAATAGGTGTCGAAGCAATTGCTGGACACCTCTTCATATACAATACAAAGAGATCTTTTTTGCACTCATTTACAGATAATTTAATAAACATTTCATTTAAAGAGAATTCAATATCTGTTTTGATATTATATTTTCATTTAAAACTCAATTAAAATTAATTTGTCATTCGAGTCAATAGCTATTGAACTCTATTTATTCATAAATCAATTTTCATATAAATATCAAATAAATTATTTTTAACACAAATCTCTAATATAAATAAGCGTTTGAATTGAAATCAACTGAACTTGATCAATTGTGACGGCCATATAAGTTATGAACTGTTCAGGGTATCTCAAACGTGTGTATGGGTTAACCATTTAATGATGAGATTTTGTTTATAAATTCAATAGTATTTTATTTTTGCGTTCAGTTTATCAACAATTTAATGATTTTTATATCAAATCAATTATTTTCTTTCATCTTATGTTTTGCCGAATCAATCGTTTTTGACATCAATTTAAACCTTGGGATTAAAGCAATAAATTTCTCCTCTCTTTTAAATTAAAAAAAGTTTCGTTTATTTATGACATTCGATACAAATGTTTTTCAATATTTTTTCATTTAAATCATTAAATATTTGAGAGAAATCTCTATAAGAAATGAAGCATTTTTTATAACTTTTTAATATTACGCTCACTTTTACTAAAATATCATTACATTTATAAATAAAAATTTCTTTTTCTTAAATCTAAATATAATTTTTCAAAAATGAGTTTGAAATTCAAACTTTGAATTAAATAACGAATAAATTATAATTCAAACTAATCTTCAATTTAATTATTTTTTATATTTAAGTTTTTTTCTCATTTGAATTCAAGTTTTGAATACTTTAACCAAAAATTATTTAATGAAAATTATAATTTCAAAGAGTTTTTTGTGAACAAATATTTTCTATTGATTTTCAAACAAATTCGAGAAAATATTTTTATATAACAAATAATACAATTAATTGAAACCAATCTTTTCGCTAAAATTTGTCATAAATAACAAAATAAAATATATATTAATTGCTTAAATATTTGGTTATATTTGAGAAAATAAATTAACAAAACGAAGAAATCTGTTCAGAAAACAAGTTTCAAATTTTCAATGAATTTCTACTAAATTCAATATTCAAATAAATTCCCACAAAATTATCAAATCGATAGTCATTTATAACAGAAGTACACATTTATATGAAATCTTTGACCTCTAATACAAAACATTTTCATTTGTAAATTCAACAAAATTTTTCGATAATTACTTATTTACTGAATAAAAATGTTTTTTATGAATACTTGCATTATATGAGATATGTGTAAAAAATGACAAAACGATAGTCTATTCGTTCAATGAATATAATGAACAGTAAATCAATTCATAAGTGAATGTCTTATTAATATGTGATTTAATAGAGATTTTATTTTTCTTTTTAATGATTAATATTTATTGAATAAAATATGAAACAAGACTTCATTGAACAAGTGATAGACAACTCCCATATTGTTTATCTTCACCAATAAATAAGACTTATTTGACTCATATGTAATCCTCTTATGAAAGTGATTCAAAAATAATTACAATTCATATTTGAAAAACATATGAAAGAAAACAAATTAGTGTTTTGTTTGAATATTGTTGAAAAATAGTTTCAATGTTCAATAGATAGCTATTCTAACGACAAGTTAAACAATTTTGATTTATAGAGAGTTTCAATAACAAAATATATGCAAAATTCATATCATATTTGATATATGAAAATTCAATTCAATTCAATGTTTCATTAATAACTTTAAACTCGGAATTGTATTCAATATGTTTTCACTGCCAATATTTATTAGCTTTAATGAAAGTTTAAATAATTTGTTTACAATTTAATAATTAACAAAAAATAACCCCTTTTTTGTTCAAATGAGAATTATAGTATATTTATGAAAAATTTGAATATTTTACTAAATTTTTTCTAAAATTTATTTCTTAATTTGAAAAATAAATCTAAAAAATCATTAATATTATTAGACTTAAATAAAATGAAGAAAATCTTTAGTTTAAAAAAACACATTTAATATAAACTAATTATAAACAAATTTGCAATTTTTTCACTCATTTTGACTTTTATGATAACTTTTGACTTGATTTGCATTTTGTAAAAACGTTTTGAATATTTGTTTATTTGACTTTAGGGGCAATTTTAAAGATCTTTACAGAATCCTCGAAAGTCACACATTTAGTCCATCATCACATCCAAAGCTTCAGAACCTTTGGCTCAAAGCTCACTACATCGAAGCGGAAAGACTTCGGGGCCGACCATTGGGTGCCGTCGGAAAGTATAGAATTAGACGTAAATTTCCACTTCCGCGCACGATATGGGACGGGGAGGAGACGTCCTATTGTTTTAAAGAGAAATCAAGGAATGTTCTGCGCGAGTGGTACGCTCATAACCCCTATCCATCGCCCAGGGAGAAGAGGGAATTGGCTGAAGTGACAGGACTTACAACAACACAAGGTTTGCTTTGACCCATAAATCTATGAGACTTTGATTGAAATATAACTTCTAATCAATAATGAGTTTAAACTAAATGTTTGTTTCGATTGTTTTTCCTTATATTCAGTAAGCAATTGGTTTAAAAACAGGTCAGTCGTTACGGAGTTATCACTCACTTTGTTATCATTTTTTGCTTACATTTCAATTGTTTTTTATAAATAGACGACAAAGAGATAGAGCGGCAGAGGCTAAGGATAGGTATGTTAACAGACATCTAATCCCATAACCATATGTGACATTCAATATCCTGTTCCTTGACTTTGCGTTTTCAGAGATCCTAACGATAAGTCCAATTCTGGAACTAGTATTAAATCGGGTGCGAAAGGGCTGAACGACTCGTCCAATTCTGGCAATGATAGCGACGACTCGTCTAATGAGGCGACGTCTCTGAGGACAAGCAGTGGTTCAGACCATTTGGTCCGGTCTTTCGATTTGGTCAACCACTCATCGAATGCAAGTCACCAACAGATGAACACTATATCATCCGTGAGTCAGTCGGCGGCGACGGCCACTCAATCGGCACTCTATCACGGCTTTCGACTCAATCATCACCATATCGGGGCCTCTCATCCACACCATTCCCACCATTTGGCCGATGTGGCGCCGTCTGCACTAGTCATGCACACCGGGAGCTCATCGGTCGACACAATGCTTCAGTTGGGTTCAGTGGCGGCCGCTTCTGGACTGGACTACGGCTCGACCATTGGAGGAACACATTCGCAACTATGATAATGAGAGACCAGCTCTGTCTTAACCACACATTCCAACCTATTGTTACGACTGACGTAAAAGAGTAAATACAAGTGAATATCAATTGATTGCTATTTACTAATCATATTATCCGATGAAAGACAGCGAATACACACAAAGTCATTACATTTCAGTTCATTAGACTATAATTTATTACAAAATGATACCAAACAGACATGAATTGAATCAGTTTTTCCAACATGTAATCAATTGACTCAATTTGACTGTGAATTCATTTTTTGGTGATCTTTTGGTGATTTAATATCCCTTTTTTGTGTAATTTAATTGAAAAATAATTAACATTTAATTATTATGTAAAACAAACTTAAGATAAATATAAAACTAATTATTAAAAAAAATAATTTTTGTATTTTTTATTTGGAAAACATTTTCTGTTATTATATAAAATATAATATTATTCCTCAAAAAGAAATATTAAATAACTTTAGTCTTAATTCTTTAAACTGCATTCAGAGCTAAAAATAGTAATTGACTTAAAGTATTCATTCTTTGGCTGTGTCTCAGAATGTCTCAGATCTGGAGTTATAATCAAAGTGAAGCACTGCTAACATATCGACAACACTTACTATACTATTACTGTATATTGTTTTCAATTCGCGTTTAGTTTAACATTATTTTCAGCATTGAATTGAAAACAAAATTCATGTCAATATTGAAATTATAAATTATAATAATTGAGGACTTGTTTCAAATGCAAACAAAATCATGTTTTTTGAGGACTTGTCTGACGTTTCGGCCAATTGTTTAAGCAATTGATATTTGAATGACTTATTGATTGACAAACTATTGGTTGTATTACTGAAAGTCACACTTTTTGACTGAACCTTCAGTTAGAGAATACTGATTATAAGTTATATATATATAGTGCTACCGGAGCTGCACTTAACACAACCGCTAACAGCTCCTAACCTGTAATCAGGGAGGCACAGGCACAGGGCTCAGGCAGAGGACACCCCACAATCCATGGCCAATATTCTGTTTACATATGAGATAACAAAACATATAATTTAGGCCTTCGTTTAAGTTTTTAATAACGGTTTACGTCTTTGGTGGTCATAACTATTCTCAGTCTACCATTCCTTTGCTCTTTTCAGTCGTCTCTCAAACATAATATTCAAAAAATGTTTCTCTTGTTTACAAAAAAATTTTCTACCTTTAAATAAAAAAATTGATTAGAATTTGTTGTAAAAATGTATGGACTCTCGACTCCAGGCGCTCGGAATAGGGCTAATATCGCTGCTCTTTGCGTTGAGATGAATATTTGTAAAGAATTGCATTCATAGAGCCGTTCACCACAATTGAGATGCTTTGATGAGATAACAAACACTGGATGTTCTTTCAATGTTTTGGTTGGAACGGCACATCCATCCAGTGCTGTATTGCCATCCAATTCCAGCTGCGACCCAATGTATACGCGTTTTCACGTTTTCAGTTTGATTTCGCCGCAACACAACTGCGCTTCAGTACACCCCAGCGTCTCGAATGTCTGTGCATTGGGTCCACATATGCCCGGCTTATTAGGTGAGAGATATTGTAATCTCATATAAAGATAATTTCGTTCACAATAAAAAGATTTCTTTCATTTCAATGTATAGTATGTTTTGAGGCAAACGAGCTCTGGTCTGATCGTTATCATAGATACTCTATTCCACTCTTTCCTCAGTTGTTCACAATTCATACTATGCTCTCTCTCTCTCTCTCTCTCTCCCTCTCTCTCTCTCTCTCTCTCTCTTATCTCTCTCTCTCATGTGTTTCACATTCTTTGATGAAAACGATAATGAATTTGTAGGCATTTAAATGCTTTGAGCCTTTGGGTGAACTCGAGGGCGAAAGAGCACCAGTTTTATGAGAAACAGCTGTAATTGTCGTCCAGACAGTCAAACAGTGCCAACAAAATTGCAAACATTTATATTACTTCACAACGGGTTCAACACTTCACTAATATCTAGTATTGCATTGATTTTGCATTGATTTCAGTTCAGAACAATTGACTTCAAATCAGAATAACTTTTTTATCAAAAGAAAATATTAATAAAATTTATGATATATTTAATGCAAACGTAAATACCATTAATATATACACTCTCTTAAGTATATCCAAAGACACTCTCTATTAAAAAGTGATTTCAAAAGTAAATTTCAATGTTTTAATGTCTGAAGCAATGATGGAATGAATCAAACTGACCAATGTCACTCAATTAGGGCTAATATGAATAATATTTGAATATTATTTTCTACATATATCCCGACATCGGGCAAAAGGGCTGTGACTGAAGTTGAGTTCAATTCCTAACATAAGTTATCGCTTTTATGCCATTTCCAAAGCATTAGTCTTTTTGGCTTCAATTCTTAGTTGAGTTGTACTGAAAAGTGTGTTTCTTCTCTTGCCATTCCCTTCTTCTGCACTGCCGTTCCCCTCTTCTGGGATTACAGACCCAACTTTCCCCAGTACACGGATGAAACCTGACACCAGTGCATCCGTTTGCACAGCACTCAAACGTCTCGCAAACTCAGTGCCAAACTGTGTAAACGCAAAAATATTATTATTATTATTCCTACCATTCCTTCCATTCCTTACTATTCATAAGAATATATTTTTGCGAACAAATCTCGACTGAAATTCTGTCGAGCATTTCGTAACACCAGATGAGACACATAGCGGACCGATTGTGAAGTGCACTCAAGTCGTCCCAAAAAAGCAATTCCACACTATTTCTAGCATTTAATGGCATTTAAGAAAATATGATACGATTTGCAAACAAAACAACGCTTGGATTCACTTTAGAAATGTCTTCAAACGTGAAATTCTGACAATCATTCATCGATACTATAATATATTTATCGATATTTCTTCACAACTCAGTTATAATCAAAACTAACACAAAAGCATTGATCAGAAAAAATGTGAAAAACTCTCGAAAATGTCATTTGTTTCGCCTATTTGTCGGAATGTATGGCAAAAAAAGCATTATTTCTTGCGTTTTTCAAATGATATCAAAGAAGAGAAAACAAAATTGAAATCTATTTTGAAATCATTAATAACTTGAAACATAAGACGACTTTGACTTTCACATAACTGTGTTCCAGAACTGACATGAAATGTGATATGTTTTCATATTTGCTTTGATTTTGATTCTTATATTTTAATCAAATGAAATCAATTCAATATTATGTGGCCTTTAGTTCAAATGTTTAGTGCTTTTCATGACTCGAACTCAACATCACAACCGAAATGCCATCAATTGATGGCATTGCAAACCATTAATAATTATCACACCATTGAGTATATTCTGGCAATGAGTCCATGAATGCCAGGGAATCGCTATTCAGACGAGATATTAATTATTTAAACGTAATATTATTGGCAAACATTTGTGGGGTTAATCACAGGCCTGTCGTATTGAATGGTTTGGTCTGTTTTTACTCACAATCAGTTAAAAGTTTAAACTAATAATTAATGGCTTTTAAGTGTGTTTCGACTCTTTAAGAATGAATATAACAAAACAAAACTCTAATCTCTTTTTCACAAATACAAGATCTCATTCATTGATCAAAATTTTGAGTTTTTTTGTGTGAACTTAATTACACTTTTATGTAAAATATAAAACATATTTACACTTAAATTCAAAAAGAGAGAAAAAACTGAAATAAGATTTCTTTTGAATAATAATTGCATTTTTGAATCATTAATAAATAAGAGAAAAAAATATTTGAATTTAAAAAGAAGAAAAATCCAATTTTTAATGATTTAACACCGAGTCTGTGATGTGAGAGCTGTCGAAGCTGTAAGAGGTGTAAGCCATACAAGTGGCTGAGCGTTAGTACCGGTGCTCTGGTGCGTGTAAATAGTGTTTTATGAGGTAAATATTTGAGAGAATTGATTAACATTTATAGCAAATAGGATGAGATGAACGTAAGGCTAAGAGAGAGAAAGAGAGAAACAAAACTAATTTATAAAACGGTTGGCATTTCAGGCAATAAGCGATGTATTGCTAATGAATGTTATAATACATTATAAGTTATTCTACAAATTAGACGCATTCAGGACTCGGGTAACAAAGTTTTAGTATCACTAGGGGTGGAGATATTGAGTTGAAGTGCAACTGTAAATGAAACAAATGGATACCTGGGATGCCCTCAGAAGCGCAAAGGTGTCCAACGGCGGCGGCGAACGACTAAACACAAAAACTCGTTTATTGCAAATCTTGTTTTCTGTCACGAATTGTGATTTATTAAGTCTCAAAATTGTAATCGAATCGCTTATAGCTTATGCCTGTCCTGCCTGGCCCAACACCACGGCTATCAGTGCTCATGAACACAGCCAAATGCACATCCAATTCCACTGCTGTGTTTCGGGTGTTTCTCAATTCGAGGCAACGATTTATAATAAGAAAATTTAAAACCAAAGCAAAAAAACACACAATTTTTGTTTTGAATCTAAATGAACGTAAAAATCAATTTTTGAATTTAAAAACACTTTATTCAATATATTGTAACTTAATTTCAATGGAATTTGTTTAACATTTTTAAATATTGACATTATTTTTAATGTCATTGTCTTTAATAATAATAAATACTTTTATGTAATCTATTGAAAAGATTATACAAATAATGATTTTATTCTGAGATTTGTTTTGACATTAAATGAAAACTGCAGTCATTTTGAACGAAGAGCCAAAATATTTGTTAAATCAAAGAATTTATTCAAATATAAACCAAATTTTTAGATCTATTTGAACAGAGATTATAATTAAATCACTTCTAATGATATACTAAATGTTTGGCTAATGAATGAACGAATCATTTTTGAAATATTCATTTCATTGTATTAATATTTGTTTAACAATTCGTTTAACTCTATTATAATGTGTTTTTCTGACATTTTGTTCACTTTAATAAAGAGATCTTTGGGTGGAGTAGACTATAGTCGATATGCAATTGTACTGAAGATCACAAAATGATATCAAAAACACTGAACATTGGGTTCGCATGTATTTTAGCGTTGATTACAGAGTGAATGCATTGACAGTACAATATGTTTGGCACCAAAACAATGATCTCATTTAATGCACCGTCAGATTAGTGGACCACTGGATGTTTGCTCTTATCGGCCAAACGATCACAACCACAACAAAGAGGTGTTGGTGTTTGTGGCGAAGGAATCGCACCATTCGGTGGATCTCGTATTGCAAGTAATCCTGATTTGTGTTCAACAGCAATATTGCACAATAGGTTTGGGCATAATTTGATGCACAGCTCAGTTGGGTTTCGGATTCCTAAAACTAAATAAAGACAATGAATAATGGCTTTTCTCTTAGCGGACAACCCGTGGACTTGTTTCACACCTGAGCCTAATTGCATATTCACATTGTTTGCGATACTGAACATCAAAGCGAAAAAAATGATAAAATGATAGCAAATGTTTATATTTATGGTTCACTTCATTCAATATTCGTCTCTATTATTACCACTCATAAGCACTGGAATATTTTAAGGGTTGAGGTCTCCTGTCATTTACATATAGAGTAAGGACTTGTATTACCACTGGTGTTACAGTCGGGGTCACATATCATAAAATATACGATCATTTTGCGAAAAGAAAAAAAACACTAAAAATGAAAATATGTTTTGTTTTATGCTTTACAACACGTGTCGAATGAGAGTCAAAATCACAGAATTTATTTATTTATTATTTATTCCCCAAAAAAGAATTATATTATATTCAGGGCTAATGTTCTTCTCATTTCTAACACTATATGAGATGTTAGATATGTTGTCCTAACAAGAGTGTGATAGCCCTGTGCTCTCCACTCAATATCTATGGATAGCATGACTGAGCGATGCTTAAAGTTTTGATCCATAAATCGTTTTGAGTCCAAATAATCATTTCCGAACCAATTCATTACTTCCGACTCTATCTCATTGTCGGCAGTAAATGATGGGCAACGAGAGGAGAGGCTATACTATCAGCACTGTTACCACCACGACGGCCACCACAAGCACAGGGCATCGCAATAACAATGCGATAGAAAAAGGCGGCTCTTTTACATCAGACTCTTTGCGTGATATCAAAGAGACTAATAAAGAGTCAAAAAACAAGCTCTGACTTGCGAGGCACTGGCTTTTGGGCGAGTCCTCACATCCATTCATAGCCAGCCATTGAGTGATCATAAATCCCTTTCCAGACTATCATAAAGATATCCAAAAAAGAGTTCATTAAATATTTAAACACATCTATGAATATATGTATAAATCTATGTTCTGATGTCATTGTCGACACTTTTTATTATAATTTGTTTGTAATATTGTTTATATGGCTTCACATGTCGTTTGGCACAGACACCACTGGGCCCATCATTACGCCCAAACACCACAACCATTATCACAATCACTGTAGTGATTAGACCAGTGTTTGTGGCCAAACAATCGCCAGCTCTACCATTAGATACCTGTAGGAGGTTTTCTCATTCGGTGCCATCAGTCACGTGAGCCAATGGCACAGAGATGTTGTGAAATGCAGGTGCGCTTAAAATTATTCTTAACTTATTGTCTAAAAATACTTAATACCTGATTCTTATGCATTGCATAGCATTCGGCGAAGTCATGATTCACTCTATTATGAGAGCACTGGTGTATAAATTCAAACACAAAACCCAATTACAACAAACAGATTATACTTTCAATAACACAAAAGATGAATAAAAAGCAATTTTTGTGGGAAAATACCGAACAGAAAAGGCATCGAAATATAGAGAATGAAAAGAAAAATGAGTTGGTTTTGAAGGGGCGGAAGGAGTGAGAGAAGTGAGTGTAGAGAAAGACAGCACAAAAAGCATAGACCATATACTGTATTATTGCTCAAGTTTTTGCATGAAAGGGGTTTTCAGAGCAGAACTTCATAACAGGAAAGCCTGCTTTCATTAGTGATTTATTCGCATTTTGCTGACTATCTCTTCATATAAGCCATTCATTAGAATCTGTGGAATAAATGACAATAAAAAAAGCAAAAATCATAACTGTTTTGGTTTAACACATACTATACTATACTATAAGACTATCGCTTTTTTGTGTACAATGACTGCCATCGACGGCATGCCATTTATGCCATGTGTAAGCCTCTGATTTATTAGCGCTCTTGGATGCCAGGCCTTTGTCAATGAACAGTGAACTATACATTGCAAACGACAATAAACCAAAAGCCAAACACTAGACGTTTTTGCTCTTCTCTTACTTTATTTGATTGCCATAAAAGCGAAAATACATTTACGATATTCTTCTCAACAAAAAATGTTATCAAAAGTGAAAAAATGCATTGAATTAATATTTCATACGATTTGAATAAAATTAGTCAAAATACACATTGAATGGAAAGAAAGGGCCGAGGAGTGTGAGTACATGTGGCCTGGGATTGTCATTCATATAATTTGTAGCTCAAATTTTTGGGAGAAAAAGGTTTAAAAATAACTGGCGTTAGAATTGAAACAAATTGTGTCCGAATTGATAGTAATATTAGTTTTGTTTTTGATATAGTTTTTGTAAAACATCTCATTCTGGTTGTAATCGCCATAAATCAAGGCGTCAACCAGTGCTCAACTGACAGCTTAAATGACAACTTTCATCAATTATTTACTGATAAAACGCGTGAAAATTCAAAGTTTCTCAAAGTTTCTCATTTCCTCTCAACGTCGCTATTAATCACTACCACAACAGTCGTGACCACTCTATGCATAGCTACACAAAAAACAACACACAAACCATTACACCATTACATAGACTAATGTTCGGCTCTGTTATCAAAACATAATATAATATAACAAAATTAACACAAAAATGAGAAATTCTTTTTACTTCTTGTGTAATAAGTTATAATAAGTGTGCGATAACGACATATGTGTGAAGTGGTTCTCAATTCTCTTATTTTATATAACATTTGTTTGAATACATTGTTATGAATGAAAGATCTCTTCGATTGTAACTCATATTAATTTAGTATAGCTTTAGATGTATTAGAATTAAATTCACTTTGAATAACAAATTGAAAAAAGTTTTGAACAAAAAGAAAAACCTGTCGTATATTCACAACCAATTCGAGAGAGAGAGAGAGAGAGAGAGAGAGAGAGAGAGAGAGAGAGAGAGA